>JAUTCZ010055873.1:0-10400 GCA_032273805.1 Melanodrymia brightae | reverse complement strand
TGTAATACCACTTATACCGACCAGTGTCCACAACTGGTTTAACAAAGGCTGTGGTATGTGCTAACCTGTCTGTGGGATAGTGCATATGAAAGATCCCTTGCTACTTATTAATTTGGAGTAGCGGGTTTCCTGTCTCATACTAACACTAAAACTTCTGTCGTGGGCAGGCAGCCGAGGCGGCTGGACTATGTGACCATGACAGACGTGCTTGAACCTTAATTATATATAAGCACGTAAATAAGTTATAACTAACTAACTAACTAACTACAACAGAGCCTGTGGGAAAGTGCATATAAAAGATCCTTTGCTACTTATCAGTTCGGAGTAACGGGTTTCCTCTATCGTACTAACACTAACTCCTGTCCTGGACAGACAGTCGGGGTAGCCGGACTACGTGATCATGACAGACGTGTTTGCACCTTAATTGGATATAAGCACGTAAATAAGTTATAACTAACTACCACAGAGCACTCGGAATCGTTAAGACACCCACACCCTGGTATTTTTATGCGCTTAAAATGTTCTACACGACAGAGCACTGGGAATCGTTACGGCACCCACACCCTTTGTATCCGCGTCTTGGTACAGTATTAATTCGTCCATCATTCTGAAGACCATGTTCTACACGACACAGCAGCAGATGGTATTTTTATGCGCTTAAAAAACTCGTAAAATGTTCGTATTAACGATATTCATTTCCAGGTTGGATGTGTAGCTTGTTTATAATTGATTTTCTATATTAATCCGCCTAATCACGCCACCTTTGCCGTCATATTCCTTTATGAAGACTCATTGGAGGAAATACATGCTGCACATATCGCGTTACTGGAAGAGACCATTTGCTGAATATTTGAACTTTTGACGTCAGTTATTAATGCACACAATTGAGCATCAACGTTCATTAAAGCCACGAATACTTATAATTCTCAACTTGGCACCTGTATCATAAAATATATTACGCAGATGTTTTCTTTATAATAAACTATTTTCTACACCGAACGATTTGCAAATTTGTTTATATATTTTACATGTACTATTTTGATTAAGGAGCAAATTAAACAGATGTTCTATATGGAACACCTGAGGCTGATTTGTGTAGATTAAGAAACACGCCACCGGCGATAAAGGGTAATATCTTCTTTCGCCAACACATGGTACCATTACTGTTTAAACAGTCATGTATGTGTGTATACAACATGTGTTTGTTTAACTGTGTGTGTACCTTTGCCTGAAATAATAATTTGCCACGTGTCAAATTATTGTTGACAAAAGTCTAAGGACCATATTACGCTACTAAAACATATTGGATATTATATACATGTATTGATGTTGTTCCAGCATATGGTATCTACATATCACACCTTCTAAGTCACTTATATACCGATTTTAAGCAAAACAATTTGGTTATACCTAAAGAGCTATTGCAACAGGGTTATAACATTCCCTATTGGCTTATGAAAATGTTCAAACAAAACATGTAACGGTAGACACTTATAATCTATTTCACGATAAGACCGCATCAGTGATACGGATACTACCAATATTTTACTTTTACATGTTTCAAACCTTTTTATCGCTTTGATAAAAAAGAAAAAACCCCAAATGTAACAAAATGTCTGTGCTTACGAATGGTGCCACCGAGAGGGTAAGATAATACTATTGGTGAACACATGGTATCTTCACTGGTTTGGCTGTGATTCCTCGAGTACTTATAATCTCAACTACAGTATGTTATTGGATTTCAAACGCACGGTTATATCGACACTGTAACCGAGGAAACCCGCTGCCACCACATAGGCAACTTTTCTTCGAATAACAGCAAGGGATATTGTATGTGCCCTTTTCCACAGACAGGGTTAGCACACACTACGGCCTTTGTTAGACTAGTCGTAGATCACTGGTTGGAACGGGAAATAACACAACGGGTCCCCTGAGGAGGATATATCTTTGGACCCACCGAGCTACAGCCGGACGCTCTTGTGCTGAGCTACGACCCGTTCCCACTCTGCTATTGGCGTTCGTGGATAAATAAGTTTTGTCTACACGAAATTTGCGTCTATACAGGGAATTTGCCAGTAATCTAAAAGACGTTTTTTTTTTTGTTAGTATGTCAAATTTGCTGTTTTGTAAAAATCCGGATTTTTTAGACTACTGGAGTTTTGTACATGTAGACGATAACCTGCCAAAAGTCGGCTTTTTAAAGTTCGCTTGTAGGTGTCGCTGTGTGTTAATGTGTATTTCTCAGTTTCCGCTGCCAGATTTTATAGTTATTTAATCTCTAGGATAAAACAGATAAAGTTGTTCGTTTTTAATTAGCGGTTATTGGATCTATAACGCACGGTTATTTCTACAATTTGTCTCAGGGGAAACTCGCTGCCGCCATATAGGCTACTCTTACCGAATAACTCACGCACACGCACGTCCTTGAATAATCCTCATGCAAAATACCATCTTTACTCGCTTTTTATCATGTTGTGTACTAATACATCAACACTGAATCACGCCAGGAGAAAGGACTCTTAAGACAACAATCTTAGTATAAAGAAAAGACAATTAATTTCCTTCGATCCTATGGCAAAAGTGACATTTACCTTCTCAATCAATGTCATAACTACAGTTTGAGAGAATTCATAGGAGAAAACCACACACACAATGAAGGATTAAATGAATATTTGTGTAACACTCACTGTCTCTACTATCATTCCGCAAGCAATTCAAGACATTAGGTTGTAATAAGCGCCTATATAATTTGTATCCATAGATTTATTGATCATGAACCAAACGCGAATAGATGAACGTTTCAAAATTGTTATTACTTCTGTCATCACTCAGAGATTTTGAGATCTTTTTGTTTCTGCAACGTTAAGAGAAAAACCCCTTTGTAATCAGACTGGATCTTTCTAAACATAGATTGGTTTTGTGAAGAACACTCTATTTGAGGTAACTATCCTGATCAATAATTAATTACATCTTTCCCCACAGTTTTCTCTTTCCAGATCTCTAATAAAAAGGACAAAATTGAAACTGAAGTTAATTCAGACGCGTGAGGATAGCTGTGGCATTTGACAAATAACATGACATGTGTAAACATTTGAAACGTATTTTGACATCTTTAAACATGTGTTTCGTTCTTTAATTACATTTTAGTGTTAACGTATAACACTCGGCTTCGGTGCACAAAGTACCATGATAAAAGTTGGCTCGCCTTTGTATTGACGGGGAGCGGGACCTATTGTCTAGAGGTAGAATGTCTGCCTGTGGCGGGATGGGTCGAGGGATCGATCCTCCACAGCATTTTATGGCCTATTTTCCGTTCCAGCCAGTGATCCACGAATGGTTTTTCAAATTCCGTGGTGTGTGCTGTCCTGTCTATGGGATACTGCACATAAAATACCCCTTGCTGTTTTTCGGTAAGAGTAGCCCATGAAGCGGCGACAGCTGGTTTCCTCTGAGACCATGTGTCAATATAACCATGCGTCTGACGTCCAATAACCGCTGATTTATAATCGATGTGTTTCTAGTGCCGTCGTTAAATAAAACAAACTTTAATAACTGGGGTCAACAAGACTTTTTTTTATTCAGCATTGTCGGCTTCTTGTTACACAGAATACCTATTTGTTAAACCATAAATACATAACATTCGTATTAATTAAAGCCAGCAATGTCTTACTTCATAACCGACAAGGGTACAAAAACAACAGTGGATGCTCAGTTAACCGATATTATTTAAGATGAGAACATTTGAAACCGTACGCTACAAACGACCGCCGTTTCTAGTGGGATTCTGCGCAGACCGTTCTGCGCATATCCTCTTGCGTGGAATCACCGCGAACAGTGTGTTATTGTTTACTCTTATCCTCTCATATTTCAAGTGAACATTGATTTAATTTATTTTGATTGAGTTGTAAAATTATCATTGCTGATGAGATAAAGGGATGACCCACAGCTGACCGCGACGCTGTGGCTGACGTCCGCTGCTGTTGTTGGAGTTAATCGGTTCCGTCTGCGCAAACAACGCCGCAGGAAGTGTTACTATACTACATATTAATCGCTATGGAAAATTAATAATCATTGTTGATGAATGCTCTGGTAATTACTCAGCACACAATACTTATATTAGATCTATTAAATTGGTGATCGTAAATTCGTACGTCAAACGAGAATTGATGGGAATTATCATAATAGAGCAGTTATTCAAAGGTCGGTGTAATATAAAACAGCAACAAGTCGCTGTTTGTTTTTTGTTTCACTATCGACAGGAAACGTGTTTTAACGCCTTCATACATCCACGGGTGTTTTAGAGGGCGCTGAAACAGAGAGTTCGTTCTGGCATCGTCCCTATAAGTTAGTGAGTAGTTAATAGTTAGCTAAAACTTATTTACTGTACTATGTTGGACTTTAGTTAGTTATAACTTATTTATTTGCTTATATCTAATTAAAGTTCAAGCACGTCTGTCATGGTCACGCAGTCGAAATGCCTCGACTGCCTGTCCAAGACAGACGTTAGTGTGATAGAGGAAACCCGCTAGTCCGAATTGATAAGTAGCAAGGGATCTTTTATATTATGCACTTTGCCACAAACAGGAACTGTACATACCACGGCCTTTGTTGAACCAGTTGTGGACTCTGGTCGGTGTAAGTGGAAGTACACCTACCTACCCACTGAGCATTGCGGAATATACACTCTGCGTTGGAGTCGGTACTGGGATTAAAAATCACATATGCCACGAATGGCATTCGAACCCAGTATCTACCAGCTTGAACTCGAAGCGTTAACCACTCACTACACCGCGGAGGCCAATGTATAAATACTCTACACGTCGAACTGCAAGAGGATCGCAAATTTAGGTCGATGCACTGCCTCAAGGCGAGGTTACCGGCCAATCTAACTCATGTGACGTGGGAAAGCGACTGAAAATGACGTGCTTGGAAAATGCATTTGCAAATGATGGGGAAACTCTCGTCTGCAGGACGGCTAGCATGACGGCAGCTGCGCGTTGTGTACGCACAGAATCGCGATGCAGTGTGCCGACTACTGTAACACGCCAACCAACTTCACTCACTGACTCACCTTTCGTTATGGTGCACATATCCACCAAAGTTTCATGCCACCCACCCCACCCACACCGACCCCACTGGGCACGTCCGCTACTTAGTACAAAAACACAGTTTCAAGCCTGTGTCTAGTGCTTAATTATAGCTAGGTTTATACTTTTGCAATTCAAGGCAAGTAACTCTAATCTATTGCAAGTATTAATAGTAGAATAGCCTTGCGTCCAATAGCGCGAGCGTTCTGCTACCGACACAAACAATTTGACTGGTACCGATCGTGTACTATCATATCACATTCATTTATATTAGCTGCAAACATCGGTGTCAAAACGTTTTGTGTTGGTAGCAGAACGAACGCCCGCGCTATTAAACGCAAGGCAGATCAAATCGTGGTGGAAGTTGATAATACATTATATCTTTATTATCAGTATCCGACAATAACTTTATCCACATCATTATGATGACAGGGTATTCCTCCATGCGTTGGTCAATGACCACTAGCCGTTGATCACCTTGTGGACACCGTGAAATTCCCTCATACTGTGAATAAATATTGAATGTTTACGTTTAATTATGCTGTATAAACATGTAGTGCCATAACGATAACTAATTCAGTACCGGCAGCTAATTTAGTATCCATAGATAATAATATCTAAATATTGATACTTGTACGTGGTAGATGCCGCTAACCACAGCATTCCAACGTGACTTTCTCACCCGTGTAGTCCTTATGTCCATTTTATACAAGTATAGACATACAATTTGGGTTAATAGTCAAATAGTTTTATAACGTAGTTGACAACACCAAGTTTCCCACACTCATCACATTCATTTGTTGGCACTTGGAGGAATGGGAACATAAATGTATATAAAACTGTACATTTACATGATATATCAATATTAAATAAACAAAACCCCCAAGTTTTAAAGACCCTCCGTTACCGTTATTGACGCCAAAGAGTTCCGTTCTGCTGCACCTACAGACAATAGCAGTGACTTTGGAAGTGTTCGAACTATTTGGTTGCGTGTTTTGTTGTGTTCTTGGTACGACGTAAAATCGGAAATTTTACGTAATATAATAACACTGACATTTCTATTGATGTGTATAACCATAATAATAAATGTATGCTATTTTGTAGTTAAACAAGGACAGTGATTTTTCTTCTGTTATAGGGAATGCATTTGCGAATAACTCGTTCCACTTCTCGATTCACATATCTGTCGGAATTTATCATCAAAGTGCTGGAAGTCACGTGATATACATAAATTCCCAAAATATGGAAATCCAGATTGGTCATCTCGTACATTAGAAGCAAGTCGTAGCTCAGCACAAGAGTGTCCCTCTGAGGAGCGTAAGGATGAAGGATCGATCATCCTCAATGGTTGAGTTATTTTCCGTTCAACTCTGCAGTGATCCACGACTTGGTACACCAAAGACTGTGGTGTGCGCTATCCTGTTTGTGGGGAAGTGATGTATTTAAACAAACATACTTCATATAATTCATCATTTTAGTTTTCTCTTGTGTCCTTTGGGTGCGATATTTTACACTAGGTGCATTTTAACTTTTGTGCCTCAGTATCGTTCAGCACTTTTATTCATTATTAGGATTGTTTTAAAAACTATTTCCAGTTACAAAGATGTTCTAATATATTTAATTAGCTTGCATCACGCAACACTACATCACCGAGGGCATTGCCAAAGTACTGATACATCAGTTGTAATAACTGATACATCAGTTGTAGGACAAAGACAAACTAGCACGTTCTCTTGATGATAATATTATATTTATTACACACTATACCTGTTTTGCAGAATTAGCTATCATAGTATCTTTAACAATAACTTATTGTATGCGAATGTAATACTATCTGCCCTTCCAAAGGTTCTAGAATACGGTGACCCGATGTCCGACGCCTGTGGTTTTCAGACTCGGGCCACAAAACAAACACTTTCATCGAACCCGATGGCCAGTGGAAAAAACCCATCAAATATTACCTGCGAAATCATATATAGATATATAATCAGACAGCGTGTTGTGTTCGGAGGAGTAGCCGCCTACTATTCCGCTAGAACATTTAGCATTGTTCAGAGCCAAATAAAATGATATTACATTTTTCAGTATAAATTGAATTTTTGTTTTCATTTCGTATGCATACTCAAAATGTTTTCATTTCCAAAGTCAAAAACTTTATTTTTTATGGACATTTTCCTGACACTAGTCTTTTCAAAACCCTCTCTCACACACACACGCACGCACGCACGCACACACGCACACACACACACACACACACACACACATACACACACACTCATACACACACACAGACACACACACTCACACACACACACACACACACACACACACACACACACACACACACACACACGCACGCATATACACCCCAAAAGTGATGCTCCATCCCATGCGCCTATTATATATTATTTGTGGAATGTTGTATTGTTTGTGATGCTTTCCATGTTTCAGTGTTCTGTTAAAGACAACTTTAATGCACTTGTGGAAAGAATGATCATTAAGATATGAGAGGTACATCAGTCTATATCGTAAATTACACAGTCATTCATTACGTACTGCGCTATATATTTCACTAATTTTCAATTTCTTATTGATTAATCGGAAAATCGAAGCCAAAGAAATACAATTGAGAAAAGAAACATCAAAGAAAAACACGTACATTCCTATATATAGTGACATTTTGATAGCCGACTCTATCACGCATGAAATGGGCGTATACTGTATCGAACTAGACGACGATCACATGTTGAGAAAATACGTGGTATTATAAAGCTAATTGACTAAGACGAAAATAATCCTAGTCGTGTACTTCCTACCACTGATCAGAGCTGTTCGGATTCGAGATTACTAATGACGACATATCGATCTGAAATCGACGTTTCGGAGTCAGATAGTCTATATAAATGTCTACCGTCTTCACTTGTCCTCATGTAACCACTATTTACACACCGAGGTAAGTTCTTTACAACTTCAAGTTTATTCTGTAACCAGTTTATCAACGGATGCCGCATTTAAGAACAAATTTAAACTAAACGAAATTAAAGCTTGAATCTGCAAATTCTAAATTGTTTCTCTTTCGTTTTAAATTAAATGCGTTTCAAACGAAAGACTTTCTGCAGTGTTTATTTTAACAATAGAAAGAAAATAACTGAATATTTGAATAATATTAAGAACATTAACGGTACACTCCAATGTGTTAATTGCGTGCCTTTTATTTGTATGTTGGGCCAGTGGCCTTTTACTGAATAAAGTCTGTCTGTCCAAAGTTTTAAGACGGATGTCACCATACATGCGCATCTACTGCTATTTGTAACATATGTCTGCATAGGTTATACAGCATTTTTGCTTACATTTTATTATTTACAATATCAATATAATTGTGTATATCCAATGCGCTTGTAGTAGCTTAATATGGTCTTTGAACTTTTGCCTACGATACTTTGGTACAATACAAATTATTTTAGCCATGTTACAAATAGCATATATATAGAAGCACACGTATTCGGTGGCACCCATCTTCAAACTCGGGCGTCAGTGGAAATATGTTTTAGACAAATATGGATATTAATTTAATTGTTTCAACATTTGGATATTAATTTAATTGTTTCAAACGGGTAGCCAAAAGGAAATAGTAATAGGCAATATACTTTTAACTAAGTCCATAATGGAATTTGGCAGTGTTAGTAGTAATTTGCAATTTCCGAAATATATACATACTAAAATATATGATACTTACTTCACAGCGAGTTTAAATATAAAAAGAGCCCACTTGTGCGCATTAGTAATCTTACTTCAGAGTATGGGTATTATTTTAAGGATGTTATCATCAATTAAACGTATTGTTAAACCATCAATTTAATGGATTAAATCTTACAATATGTCCAAAACCTATTACCGTGTATCCAAAATTACAATACTTTACTTTGTGTTCAAAACAAATTACAGTGAAGTAAATGATAAACAAGGTATATTAATTTGTAAAAAAACATCCATTCTTAAACATAATTATTGGAGTATATTACAAAATGTATTTGTTTGTAATCTAAATTCATTACATGTATTTAGATTATTTTCTAAAATATATTACCGCATGATAAAAACATGTGTATGAATGTGCTATGATTGTATATTGAATACAATATGATACTAAGTACTGTGAGATAACCTTGCTAATTCATATTGGTTTGTGGTTTATAATACAATAGCGGCTGCATGCGACCCCCATTACGGCCTGCTTACTTCGATTCTCTTTTACACAGATACGATATTGAGCGTGATAATGATTGCATTCCATTGGGTATTAATTAACATTGTTTACTTCAAGCCGACAGTTATGTCACTATTTGACTTGACAACCAGAATACAATAATATGGATGTCGTTGATCTCGCCAGGTGTAAAACCGCGTACTGTCAAACCGGTGTAAAAGGAATAGAAGTCCGTAAGAATATAAGTCTGAAACAATGTATAATGCAGTTGTGTCTACTTACCTAGGAATTTTAGTCCAAATCCGATTTGCATAAATCTAATATTTGAATGCGGTTATTCTCGTTTGAAGAACCACGCTGTTTTATTTCCTAGTTTGATTTGATTATTTAATCACTTTTGTTACGATATTACCGGACTTGCATTTTTGTCATAGTTTTGTAATCAAAACCTGCAAATAAAACTAAGATCATCATTGTGTATCGGACCTCCTTCGTTTCTTTCACACCGGTACATGTATGTTTCTAATTGATTTCTGGCTAAAAACGACATTATAACGCTTAAATAAGTATGATGCTCTTAACAAACATTGAGTGCAACTAGTTCATGCCGTGACACAATTACCAATGCAAACAATCATTTAATGCACACGGTGAGGAAGTGAGTCATCGCAATCCTCAGCTGTCATTAAATTTGAAGTGTCTAAATTGACGTTTCCCGACCTATCGAAAGTCACAACCATAGCATTTGGAATACCCTATTGGCTGGCTGGTTTTGGCAACTTCCTCACAGTTGGCGCACATGGTAAGGGTGATGCCAAGCGAGGCAACACAAGACCGTGAAAGCGATAGATACTTTCCTCAACATCATGTCAGGCGAATTTCTTACAAAAAGTTGGTGAACCGAGTGAGTAAAGTGTTATTCGTGTCACTTTGTTCAGTAACTTCCTCACCGTGTGCGCTAGTATGTTATATCGGTGAAACTTTCACATCTTTCGCGATGACCTGATACTGCATTAAATAAATATTAATTATTCTCAAACTTGTACATTGATTACAATTGTGATAACGACTGGTTTATCAAATTCCGTGGTGTGTGCTATTCTGTC
>JAUTCZ010055862.1:0-10401 GCA_032273805.1 Melanodrymia brightae | reverse complement strand
TGTTTTCCGATAAATCGCCTATCATCGCCATGTTCTTACGAGTAGGTAAAATACCTTGTACTGGTGTGATGTCACGCCCACAACAGCTTTGACAAATGTTTTTCACTGAGCCAGTTTACCGAAACACGGGTTATTCATCAATTCGGCGATTATTTTTTAAATGGCTGCTAAGTATATAATATTTAAGGTATTATATGCCATGTTTGTCATTAAAAATAAGCCATTATCTAGGCTCTTTAAGTGTTGTCCCCACGTCATGGTGTATGTTATCCTGTCAATGGGAAAATGCACATAAAAGATCCCTTGCTGTTATTCGAAGAAGCATAGCCAATGTGGTGGCAACAGGTTTCTTCTGTGACCAAGTATCAATATAACCGTGAGTCTGACATCCAATAACCGCTGATGAATAATCTGTGTTCCAGTGGCATTGTTAAACATACAAACTTTATCTTTTTTACCAACTAGGATACACTTGAGAAAGAGGTTGCCAGCAAATTTGAACAATCGATACCAGCACCATCTGTACCACCGCCGGCGCCATCTGTACCCCCACCACCACCTCCTCCTCCTCCTCCTCCTCCAGTCATACGTTCTCAGAAATTGGTGATTAAACGAAGATCTCCCAAGGAGAGAACGGTAAGAAAACTTTGGGTGGGGGGTGGGAATCATGCTTAACATTTCTTCCAACTGTACTTTATGTTGTTTATGTCTACCCATCCTCTTCTAACATATTTTAAAAATACATATCTCAATTTTTGTGTCTAAGTTTATAATTAGTGTTATGTTTGGAGTTATAGCCTGAATGACAAACATCTAAAAAACATGGACGGTAAAATGAGTAGTATTCGCCGCTGTAAATTTTTGATATAAATGTAGACATGTGCTTGGTATATTACACTGGGTCCCAAAATAGAGAATTTTAATGGAGTTTGTTTATGTGTTTACTGTGTTTAGAAAATAGTTTTTAATGTAAATAAACTTATATTTTAATGAAGATAATCATATTTTACATGTCTATAATCGACAGATGTCGCTTGAAAAAGGAAAGATGGTTGTAACTGAAGATGACTTGAAAAACATCAAGTTGAAAACACCTGGAGAACGAAAAAACGTAAAAAAGTTTTATCATAGATGAGAATTTAGACTCAGGTTTTTACAAATTAACTTAAAGAGAATCACTCAGCATTTTGGCACGAACATCGGGATCACATCATGAAAACATGAAGCTAGTTACACGCAAACGAATTTGCGTATTAACAGAAGCGAAAACACTGTCCTCGTTTTTCTACATAATTGCATACATTTATTATATGATTATAAACATCAACAGAAGTTTCAAAATGTCATATTACTTAAAATTGCTTTGTCTACGATGTACAAATCAATCACCAAAACATGCATCTGGGTAGTTAGAACATTTCTACGTTCACGCTATTTTCTGGAGATGTAACGGAATGGAAACATTTGGCTTGAAACATCGTGATTGGGAGTTTTTAATGTATCCAACATCTGTTTAATTTTGAAACCTACATGTATTTAATAACTTATTAAAAATGAGTATCTACAGTATATTTGTTATTATACATGGCTTAGTAAATGTTTAGTTATTTTGTTAAAATAGAATAGCTCGCCACTATTGGTCAGTCTCACATGTTTCTGGTTTCAACACGTTCAACTGCAGCATAGCTCCTTGGGTGTAATTTTTGTACGTTGTTTTATTTTTCTTCAGAATATACTTTATACACCAGTTGCGAAGTTAAAGGACCTGAATCGAATGACGTTGAGGAAAACTCAGTCTGCAGTGTCCCTGGGACAAGTTGGCAAAGAAAATTTACAAACAATGTATGTACATTTACAATGAATTACATACAATCATCAGGTGTGTAGAATTTGACGCTTGGGAGACTCGGGCGTAGCTCTGCGATAGAGCATCCGTCTGAGGTTCGATAGGTCGACGAATCGATCCTCCTCAGTGGACTTGTTCGGTTAGTTCCCGTTTCAATCGGTAATCCACGACTAGTCCATCAAAGACCATGGTGTGTGCTATCCTGTCTGAGAAACTACACATAAAAGATCCCTTGCTGTTATTGAAAAAAGAGTAACCTTTGTGGCATCAGCAGCTTTCCTCTGACCAAGTGTCGATATAACCGTGTGTTTGACATTCAAAATCGTTGAACAAACATGCTTTTTCCTATTTAGTTTTAAAGACTCGATACATTACATTTCTCAACATTAACATCAAATATTTGGAGGAACCTTTTGCCTCACTTTTGTGTAAGAATATTTTTATTTTCTGTACAGGATAAAGGATGAAGTGGCAATGAAAAGAAAACTGAGGCGCACGTCATGTCTGAGGTTTGTTGCAGTTTTGTACCATTGGTAACTTATTATAACTGTTCAAAGAATGAAAGAGTTACATGACTTGACACGGTTATATATCGCAAACATCCTGATGTATTTATAGCAATCCAAGATTGTGAAGTGTGCAAATATAGCCAAATACCTTTCATTGATTTTGATGTCCAAGTTATGGAATCGTACTTCTTCAAGTCCACCTTTCCTACCCTAATCAGGACTTCAAGTTGGTGTTCAACCAGATGTTTTGTGTGGATTGAACGAATGTTTTGTATTACTGACCTAAACTAGGGAATACGCATTTATATCCCAGGATAAGTATTGTCAGAAAAGAAATGTAACTCAAAACATTTAAAGTTTTTTTGCTTCATGATATAAGTTCGTAAAAGGACATTTCAGTATCTAAGCATTATGAATTAAGAAGAAAGATGTTTTCTGTACTAGAACATTGCTGTTCAGTATGATCTTCCTTTGTTGTTTGTTTCTTGTAGAAGTCCCGGTGGTACTCCAGTCGTGAACACAAAGAGACAAAGAGAAAGTGGAACCGGACTTACTCCATTGATGACACGCGCTCTTCGCAAAAAGTTTAAGGTTTGCATTTTAGTGTACCGCTACTGCGTCTAGCCCGGTCTACATATTGACATAAAGAGCTTAATGAGTACCGTGCACTCAACCATATCACTTTTGCCATCCCATGGGTTGGAAAATCAAAACCCATTTTTAATGCAGCATTAAAAATAATAACTTGGGAATGTTTAGTTGATGTCAAATTTGTTTTAGTGTGTCTATGTATGTTTCATTTGGAACAGTGTAGGATTTGGTTGTTAATTTGTTTACTTGATTTATGCTTAAATACTCTTACATCTCATTTCGGGAGCGTTTTGTAAATCTTCCGAAGGTATATCACAGGATATACATCCGCAAATTGTATAGCTCATCCAATCAGATTTAGTATTATAAACTTTTTAACTAGAATAGATGATAAATGTTTTGAAATTGTTTTAATTTTGTTATTTCAGGCAGCACATTCGAATTCCTCTGATGACTCCAACAACTCTAGTTCCGCTTTCTCGAGTCCCGACTCCACCTCACCGGTTCCCTCATCTCTACCGCCATCAATCACAACTCCTTCAATCACGTCTCCATCAAGCACTTCAAACTTGTTCACTCCTCCCAGTATGGCCATGGAGACTCCAGATAAGACACCTGATTGTTCTGCCATAAGTAATTTATCACCTTTGTAACCAGTGCTGTAATGTTTAATATGTACTCATGGTTTTTTAGAATTTAAGCAGAGTTGTTTTTGGTTTTTTTTTTGCACTTCAGATTATTGTCTTCCAAATGAGTTTTTATTTGTGTGCCAACATGTACATTTTACAGTACAAATTACGGACAGTTTATGTTCCAGTCTGGCCCTGAGCTTGTAAACGTTTTTCAGGCTAAACTTTAATAAAGTCTGAACTCTAGACTTTAGCGTAAAACTTGAACTTTATAAAGTTTGAGGTGAAATTGGTGCTTATAAAACATTTAAAGTTTGAACTTTATAAAGTTTCGTTTTTTCTACTTCCGGGTACCGATTTTTGCAGTTATGTAGGGCGCACTCTATTTCCAATCCTGGAATTGAGATCCAACAATTTCATTCTGTTTAAATTATGTTTAAATTGGAATTGGAGGATATTAATGACTTAAACTACCCTGTTTAATACCTGGCATGAAGTTAAAAAAAAGTAAGTTTAATGTGTTAAACATAAATAGAATATTTAAGTTATATTAATATGCGCGAGGTATTTTGGAACAGCTAAACGAATACGATCGCATAAAAAAAATATTGACAACATCGTCTCAGACGCGTGCCTCGAATACTAAAACTTATCTATTTACTTTGAAATGATGCAGCTATAAAGAATGTACCTTGCCAATATGTTTAACTTGACATAAAAGAATGCAACATATTAATGCTGGCTCATTTGCGTTTCCGAAACTCTGTTTATTACAAGTAGAAGACGAATGAAAGTACAATGTTGATATTTCCGACCCATTCTTATTATCGATCGTAAAATTATTAAACAAATTTTAATCGATCTTTGATCACTCTTTTTGTTAGTCTTTCGAAATTTTAACATTAACTAGCGTCTTTGGCGACTTCCCATCATGTTTAAGACTAAATTTGTTGGGTTTTCTATTTTAAAGTCTAGTCAGTAGGTTACTTTAGGCAATAAAGTTTGGACTTTATTAAAGACTAAAGTCTAGACTTTAAATATTTTATCAGCACCATTTTCTTTATTAAAGTTCGGGCTTCCAGTTAAAAAGTCTAAAGTCTAGACTTTAAATCGTTTATAAGCACGGGGCCAGATTCATTACAATATTACCACGACTAACTGGTAGGCCTATGTCAAACATTTTTATTTTTGTTTACAAGAAACTACCTTTACGAGCCAAAACGGACTATAGACATTCTACTTTGTTAAAATGTTTATGGAAATAAAAAATAAACAAATGGCGAACTGTATGAGCCCAATAATAGTCTTAAATGTATCTGTTCAAGTGTCGATAGGCATTTAAAACGAAACAACTATTCTTGTTCTGCCATTCAAGATCCACTTTTTGCTAAATGTCGAGATGTTCTGAAATGCAGACAAAAGGCCTTAAAAAGAAGGAAAATGAAACTTACCGAATGAATCGCAGGCCATATCACCAACTGTGGGAAACCGGTCAACTTGGTTTTATCAATCCCGAATCCATTCTCCAAATCTTGTGGTGGAACAATACTTTATTTTTCGGACTGCGATCTATTTTGCCTCACCGAAATATGAAATGGGGGAGACGGTGATAAAAATGAGTTTTTGGAATACAACGAAAGACCAACAAAAACACGTGATGGACCCAATGCAAGAAATGTCCGAAAAGTCTCCCCCCGTGCCTGGGCAAATTTATATAAATAAGCCGATGTCCAGTTGCTTTATACAAAAAATATAAACAATTACGTCCATTAAACTTTTCTGAACACCCATTAGGCTATATCTGACCACAAACACTAAGCAGAACCCGGGTGTTGACGACACGTGGTTCAAGAAGCAGCAAGCTGGTCGGTAAAAATGAACTCGGTGGCCGGGGAGGGGGCTCATGAAATCTATGGCACTTGCAGCTGGTGTGCCAGCTGATAAACAAACCACAGTGCCCGAAAAACTGTGATGCAAACTCTGTCTAATGCGAATTGTTCACCCCAATCACATTATTCAGATATCAGGACATCGAAATTTGCAGTCAGTTAATTCTTATTCTCGCATATCAGAATAACAACACAAGGAAATACATAGAGTACTTGTTTACCCCACTTCGTCGACTGCCGTCTCAAGTTACGTACAACAGACGACAATTTGAACATAAACATTGGAAGTACATGTAGGTCACCCAAGATCGAACAGTAATGCTATTTTTCTTTCCTCTTTTTTTAAGCCGTTCTTGGCTGTTTCGTTTGTTGACAATCTGCCACATTCACGTTTGCCGCCAAACAAAGTAGACCTACGTGACCAACGTTCGACTTCCAGTGCACTATCATGTATACATGTTATTTTCTACTTTACTCCACGTAGAATATTTTCAATATAAAATTACAGTTACTATGTTAATAGAATGTATCATTCTGTTAACTATTTTGTTTGGTTTATTCAATAAATCAACAAAATATGGAGGTTTACTGGGAACTACTTTATAACGCGGATGAAGGAGAAATGTGATTAGCGTTACTATGTGCACAGTCTACGACACTTGTTTAAAGTGACAGTCTCATAGTTGTAAGTGCTATATTTTGCTATTTTAATATGATTGTATTTGTAAGATACAACTGCAAATAAATCAATCGCACAAAAAATAGTTATCATTATTAACAGGAAAAATTTAATTTGTAGATGTATACACACAAACAAACAAAACGTGTGTAACCAGGAGACGGTTTTTAAACATGAACTTACATACGAAGAGTTCAACTTTCCGTCTAATTCTCCATTGCGTTCCCATACGACTTTCATCTTGTTTTAATCACCGCAAAGGATTATGGGGTTTATTCATAGAAAGTATGAAACCATTTTATACACTTTATTATTGTTTACATTCTGCTCAATTGATCGGGTTGGCTGTTAAGGTCTCCCTAAATGTTCTACTAGTAAATGACCATATTTTACTGTATAAAAATAAAAATGTATTTATAAAATTGGCGGCAACCGCCATTTTGTAACTATGAGACTGTAACTTTAACTTGATATTATATCCCGTTTCAAAAAGTATTTAATTTTAGAAATTGTTTACGAGTAGTAGGCCTAAGTCTGGGATAATAAATAGATTAAACTCGCGTCCATTTAGTATTAAGTTTATGTCTCTCGTGAACTAATTTTCATTATTCACTCGCTAAAGCTAATGAAAATTATTTCACTCTGGACAAACCTTTGTACATTGTATATACCTTGAGACAACAAACCTTCGTATTACGAGAACAGACCTGGCAGTCCGAGCATGGCTTCGTGGTTAAATAAGTTAAAGAGTGTACAATTGTCTATTCTATGGCTTCTTTCATATTCTTGAAAATAACGTAGAAAATTGAGGTGGTTTTAAGTGTAAACAATATTCAATATATTTTCAGATACATCCACTCTGACCTATAGTATAGGCCTACTGCTATATTGTTTCTATAATTATATGAAATATAATATTATTTCCACAACAAAGAGCACACTATGTCATCTTGTGGCATAAGTTGGACTACCTTACTAAACTTCGATCAATTAAATCTATTGATGTACCAGCTTTGTTAAAAAGTTACATTAGTAAACTACATAAATGCATAAAGTATAATTATATAATGTACATTTAACTACAGAACATTGTGGAACCCTAACTATTTGTGCAATTCATCTTTGAAAATCAATTTAATGGGTCACTTATTTTACAATTAAAATTTTATATTTGGCGATTTTTTCTTTTTTAAAATTTGTTTGTATAATAATTATTATTTTCTGAATATCTGTTTTTCATACATTTGTGTAATTAAATATGTGTGTTTATTGCAGTTTGGTCACAGCAACCACGGCCCGTCAACAATCCCCGTCCTGAGGCAGACGATACTGCATGGGCGTCATCTTCGTCTTCAGTCTATGAATCGCTATCGAGAAAAGATGGACTTGGATCCTTACAAATCATTCCAAGAGCTAACAGGTACGATAATGAACAATGATTTATAATAATATTATTGTTCAGCATTCGATAAAATTATAAAAATCCTTGTTATATCATGACTTTCGTGGAGTATCCGCTATATAACTTAATCACATGGTTAGTTAGAAATAATCCGTTGGTAAAGAAATGAAGTTTTTCCTTTTGTTTGTCATAGGGTATTGTTGTGTACAACAAAGATACTGAAGAATGTCAAGCAAGTCTTTTGAGTTTCTGATATACAACATGTATGACACATGTAATAGCTTTTGATATAACAGTATTCATTTGCTAGTTATAAAGGATAGATTCTCTATTAATATTAACTTAGTCATGTACGTGCATTAATAGTATTTATGTATCTATTTGCTTATTAGGTGAGAGGAAAATCGCAAAAGAGTTAGAGTTGCTCTATGGAGACATTGACAGTGTGGAGTTATATGTGGGCATTCTGGTTGAAAAGAAAAGGTCGCGTAGTATGTTTGGATCTACTCTACTGGACATTTTGAGTGCACACTCTGTTAGAGGTGTTTTGTCACACACATTGTGTACTCAACACTACTGGAAACCATCCACGTTTGGAGGTACTGTGGGGATGGACTTGGTAACCACTGCCACCTTTAATAAGTTAATATGTAACAACATTAAAGGACCTTGTCCACTTGTTTCATTCCGTGTGCCAGATTTCGAGGAAGGCGACACGCCTGATGAGTATAAAGATGAACTCTGATTTTCAACAATTTTAGGACACTTGCTATTTGTCTATTAATATTAAAATTAGTCCATGTTCCTTTGGGTAAAGTTCATTTGAGTGTGTAGTTTCTTTCTCTGGACGGTGATAAAATGATAATGGTGGATCGGGCACGGATCATGCATGCTTCGCTAGCTAACTATAATTAATGGCATACGTATTAAAACTAGGCATTGTGTTTTAATGGTAATTTTGGCTCGTGTCTGGAATACCAACACATCTATGGTAAATTACGAGCGCCATAGATTCATTAGATCGATATAAATGTATGTTTTCGTAATAACCAATTAAAATTGATCATCAGTAAATGTATGCACTAGCTATTTCGTCTTACTCGCCATTTATGTTAATCCATTCTATATTTTTAATCAAATAAAATGATGTTCAACTTCTATGCTGTTTGTATTTCTTCCATCGAGTCAGCCAATATCAGTCTTGTGTTGACCAAAGATAAAATGTGTTTGTTTAACTACACCACTGGAGCACATTGGTTATTAATCAGCGGTCATTGGATGTCAAACGCACGGTTATATCGACACTTGGTCACAGAGGAAACGTGCTGCCTCCACATAAGCTAATCTTCGAATAACAACAAGAGATATTGTATGTGAACTTTCCCACATACAGGATAGCACACACCACGGCTTTTGGTGGACCACTCATGGATCCACTGTGGCAGGTCCACCTATCGAACCTCAAAACTTTTTGTTATATATAAAGGCCCAATTCGACTTCATTAGTGGACTAGTAGAAAATGTTTCTTAGTAGGGCCTATCTGTGTAGACTAAAGCAACACCGCCATGTGTTGTTCACGTCTGACCAGTTCAGCTGTTATAGGTTTTATAGTCTTGGCTGACATGTTCGATGAACGATGAACTGTTTTGCTTAAAAACTAAAAGACAAGTGTTAATGCTTACATACAATTATTTAAAAAACTGTGGTGTGATACCAAAATTCTGTAATTATTAGTTATCTCCCCATGCCTGCACCGCGTTTAAATAAAGATGTCGCTGTGAAAAAAAACGTTGGACGATGTGGATATTTGGTGAGATAATATAGTATAAATATTCAATAAATACTGCATTTTGATTACAAATATAATTCGTTTTTAACACATGTATTATGTGACGGTGTCATGCAGTCTGTGTAGCATTTCAGCTGCATTTGTTAGAATCAAAACAGGCTTCGCTCGACCGTTCGTAACATTGCCATCATGATCATGTTCCAAACTCCATGACGAAGTCCGTAGTGGGGCGGTAAGGGGATTCGATTATTCCCCGCCACGTTCCCAATGGTGACGGAATCGAGCACAATGATATGAATATTGGGAGGAAGAAACATGCGGAAAATAGTCCCGATAGATCCGATCTTCCCTTAAAGGGACAGTCCCGACTTTTAAGACAGTGCGCTTTAATTCTTATGCCATTTGTAGCATATTTCTGGCTAATAGAGCATTTCTTATTATTAAAATTAACATTTACTTACATATTACTACTTACAGTTTATCAATATGTGTATCACGCCTCAAGCTAGGTCAGATTTATAAGGAGAAGTCAACAATTGTATCCTCTTTTTTTGGCTCCCCAACCTGTTCACTGCCTAATTTCTGGGGGTGTAGTGAAAGGAGTGGTAACCGCTTGTGAGACTAAATGGATTGCTAGTTACATATTCTGAAACGAATGGCTATTAAATCCGTGATCGAGTGTTGGACAAATGGTTAATAATTACACGGACGGCGCACAACGCAGGGCTCGACGTAAGACGCGAACGGTCGTTCAGGTTACTCGTCGGTTAGGTGATCATAAATACCGAGAACGGACTATAGGTTACGCAAAAATAAAAGAATTGAACAGGCCTACAAATAAAATTTTGTTGTGATCCTTAAGATTTTGGGCATAAATTCTTGAATTTTGAACACTTTTTAACAAATAACCAGTAAAACGTTAAAGTAATAGGACACGTTTGCGACGCACGGTCTGATTTATCTATTTGGATCACAATCACGTTTCTGCTTTCCGATGCCATCGTCTTTGTTGTAGTTTCCTCCTATTAAATAGGAAACCAACTATGAATAACCGACCAACATATTT
>JAUTCZ010055851.1:0-10402 GCA_032273805.1 Melanodrymia brightae | reverse complement strand
TTTATTCAATGTTAACATGATTTTTCCTGACCCTAAGACCCAGGGGTACTTGAAAATACCCGAGAAGTTGGATAGTGTGTGTGGGGGGGGGGGGGGGGTTGCACGGTGACCCCCAGTAGCCCATGGACTATTATACATCTTAAGGGAGATTAGCTTAGCGCATTCCCAGAGCTCTCAGAAGTCGGAAGTGGACGTGTATTTCGTGCTCTTATCTTGGGATTTTGCAATGTTGATGTTTTCGTCTTCAGCATTGCAAAGTTTCTAGCGTTTGGAAACGTCGGATGTTATAGCGCTACGCGACTTTAATTACTGTTTACGACTTTTCTGTGTGACTTGTAATTGTGGCTTTGTCTGGGCGTGTGTTTTTCTGACTCGCAGTGACGAGCGCTAATCCATCCTGCAATAGCAAGCGTGTGGAGGTGGGGGACTCCATACAACTATTGTTTTACTTTTCTGGGTGCAGTTTCTGTCTTCCATGCCACCCCGGTAGAGTATCCACTCCGCATTGCCAGAGGCGGTACGCAAGGCGGGCATGCATGAATCTTTAGTGGATATGCCCCTGTCAAAGCTTAGTCCAGCGCAGCCCAGTGGGGCGTGGGGTGGGGTATCAGCTTAGATGACAGTGATCGTTCTTAACTCATGAATGTTAGTTAATTAAATTTTCTCATTTTTCGTTGGTTTTGAGAATGTAGCATCAATAAGACATCAATAATCTTAACAGTTAATGCAATTCCTTTATACCAACACGAATACGAGATAAATGAGTCATTTCCCATCCATAAAAACCTAACCGAGTATCTGACAAATGGGTCATTGCCATAACAAAAACCTTTTTGTAGGTAAATGCATTGGTTTTATAGACAAGAAAGCAACAATATAATATAAGAGAGAGAAAATTAACAAGAAAAATGTAAATGTAACAATATATCATATAATGGTATTAACTGCTTACCGACATCGAAGAGATTATCTGATTTGCTACAATGTATAGTAATTAAATGATGGAACAATAAGTTTTTGTGTTTGGTACGCCATTTGCCTCCAATCGATTAGCCTGTGTAATTATAAAATGGCTTCAGAAAGAAACAGGCATGTAGACAAACGTCTGGAGGGTCCAAAAAACGTCTTAGGAATCTTTGCTATTACAGAATATAATAATATTGTTATTTGATTGCAAATCCTTTGCAGAATTCCTGCAGGACTCTGTTCACGATATCCATGTAAATAAAAGTGTTATCATTAGCTGAAATGTTGACCTTTCTTTCCTTTTTTCTTTTTTCAAAAACCAAAAAGTGTTACTTTTTTTCTCTCATTTACCTATGCATTACGGGTTAATTGTAGAATGGCTGTGTTGAGAGACCTTCTTAGCTGAAAGGAAAACATTACTAATCTAATTTTGACTGATGGTGTGCCTGGCTTAAACACGTTCCAGAGTAGGAAATTGAATCGAATGTCACTTACGGTGATCCATCACGTTGAAAAATGGCTTCTATGTTTCCACCATCGACATTTTATAGGCACAATCCCGAGTTGGAAGGCAGATGCCAGTCTACGTGTGCATTTAATGCGACAGCGGGTTTCCTCTGAGACCATGGGTCAATATGACCGTGCGTCTGACGTCCAATAACCGCTGATTTATAATCGATGTGTTCCAGAGGTGTCGTTAAAGAAACTTTATCTTTTATCTTTAATGCTGTTTGTAACATATTTTCCGTTAATAGAGCATTTTTAATTATTAAAGAAAACATTTACTTACATTTTATTACTTACAATATTACTAACGAAGTTTATCTCTTGTGATGAGTTACGTTCCGCTTCTTTCAGGTGTCTGAGATAGTATGCAAGAATGTGGGTGGATATTTGAACCTTAGAGGCACACTCGCGAGTTTTAAGATGAGTAACACAAACCAAAGAGCTGTGTTAACACTTATAATATTGGCAAATGTTCATTTCATTTGTTAAAATTGATTTTTAGGGTTTGTAAGAAATAGAATACTACACTCATATCGGTCATATATGAGTGATCTTACAACTCGTTTCTTACAAAAGAATCCAACTCGGTGTAACATCAATAATGTCTAATGTATATTCGTTTAGTAATCTTTATAGCCTATGTGAAAAACGCATATGTTTATGAATAGGCAAGAAAAGTAATAAAGCGCCATTTTGTTGCTTTAAGACGATGCAATCACGCAACCCAGTCAGATTAAAAATGGGGCGCCGGGTAATATCGGTTCTCACAACTTTAGTTCTCCCTTGGGTTGTTTTCCTTCGACTGCGTTACAATACCTCGCACCATTACAATACCTCACACCGGTGGTAAATTAAATTAATCATGCATGGTGGTCAGAACAAAACAAACCATGTGTATAATATTATATTACATTTCCGTGCTCTTGAGAGTTTAGCCTCGCTACACTCGCTCGCTTTAAACCTGAACAGCGAGACCAGAACTGGGTAAAGGGAAGGATAGTGACCAATCGAAATATGTTAATTAAATGTTGGTTTATTGACTGTCTGAATTGTTAAATAATAATTAAATAATCAGGCCCGTATTTAGGATTCTCTGCAGGAAGGTTTATTTTAAAAATAGACCTTCAATAGGAAAAATGTATATTTGTATAGATGAGAGAACCAATGGTGGTCTTAATATACCGGAGTAGTGTTTTCATCTAAGCAAATAAACACTGACATGGCTAAATGCGTATCTCTGCACAATGCACAGTCGAAGGGAGATTGCGACAAAGTAGAGCTGGCATTCCCACCAGCCACCTTACTAAACACGGGCCTGTTTAATTAACAGACGAAGCTAATCAAATACAAATAAGTTTTGCCGCGTCCTTTTGTTAGGAGACGACTGAGAAATAGTGATGCATTATTCAGAGATGCAGTGTGCTAGTTAATCCTCGGTTTCGTTCATAATTTGATGTCAGGAAGTGGAGAATTTTATCAGCATTAGCATCCCATTCCGTGGTACCGTTCCTAACACACTGGCGTCCCCGGTGTACGGTTATTGTTGGTGACAAGCCCCCAAGCATGTCACTCAGGCAATTACACGTTTAAATAATTGATCACAATTCACAATGGCTTTTCACTGGATTTGCTACGGATTCTTTGTACAGTGTCACCGTAAAAGTAATTTGTATCGATTGGCTAGAGGCACACAACTTTCGCTCAAATGCATAGGAACTGAAGTTCATTACATGTTATTTTGATCACCGGGATATTCTCCGGTCGGCAGTTTACTTATAAGAACGCGTCGAAAGTAGTTCCCATGTGTGCGCGGATCAGTGATAATTAGCATGAAGGATGCGTGAAATGCCCAATTATCATGTGACACAACAATGCAATAGAAATATATTTATCCTTTGGCAAAGCCCATGATTAGAGTTTAAGCGGGATGTCACGCTAGCACATGGCAAAGCGTAAATAATAGGAAAATTATCAAAATTATTAAACAATATTTCTATATCTTGATGATCTTTTGACGGTATAAACACACAAATTACTGTTTATACAGTAGAGTTATCAAACCATTTATTTGCGAAAGACGACCATATATCATGCACAGCCGATGGCATCAGTCTTAAACTCGACTCAGTTGCGCAGTAGTTAAAATGTCGGATTTAAGACTGGTAGGTACTGGGTTCGAATCCCATTTGTTTTAGCAAAAGCCATGGTATGTACTGTCCTGTATGTGGGAAAATGCATGGAAAAGATCCCTTGCTACTCATCAAGAGTGGCGGTTTTCCTCTATTATACTAACATTAACTTCTGTCCTGGACAGGCAGTCGAGGCAGTTTGACTGCCTGACCATGACACACGTGCTTGAACCTTAATTGGATATATGCACGTACATAAGTTATAACTATAACAACAACTGCAAGAATTTGGATGACTAGAAAGATATGGGATAGACAGCTATTGATATTCTAAAGAAGATCATGTTAATGTTAGTCATTAAAAACGGCCCTATTTCCAGCAAACTCGAAACAGCGGCTTTAGCTACAGTGTCCTCATTTAAATTTAGAATGTATTTTAACATCAAATTGTCGCCTTTCAAATCTTTGACTGATGCAAAGGCGTTGGAAAAATAGCGTCTGACATGCCCGTGTACTTCACGTCGTAATCGATATATCAAGAATTTTGTAAAAACATTTTATCACACAAGGGGCTGAACTATTCTATTCAGTACACAATTTTAACGTTTTCCGTTCCAACCAGTGGTCCATCAACGACTGATGTATGTGCTATTCTGCATATTAAAAGATCGATTGTTTCTACTTGTCTTGGATACTGCCTTAGCATTGATTACCGGCCTTCGATGGCGGATGTTTTCCGTTCCAACCAGTGGCCCACCAACGACTGTGGTATGTGCTATTCTGCATATTAAAAGATCGATTGTTTCTACTTGCCATGGGTACTGCCTTAGCATTGATTACCGGCCTTCGATGGCGGACCTTACCCAAGGCGTGGGGTGTCTGAACGTTTAGTGGATAAGGCACCTACAGAATCTTTGATATTGACTTGAGACACCGATGATTTCAATAATAGCACGTGCTATAGCTTCTAATGACTTCCCAGAGTCTAACCCATTCTGCTGTTCAAGCAGAAAATTGACTCGGTATTAGCTTTATCACTGTGTCCATTATCACCTTTTTTAATAATGCATGATCACCTTCAGGTTATTGCCCGCGTGCAAATAGATATGGGAGTTTATAAAATTTACATAAATCTTGCCGTAATTCATTAAACATAATATTATACTAAGAAATACAGTTAGTTAGTTATAACTTATTTACATGCTTATATCGAATTAAGATTCAAGCTCGTCTGTCATGGTCACGCAGTCCAGCTGCGTGCCTCGACTGCCTGTTCAAAACAGACGTTAGTGTTAGTATGATAGAGGAAATCCGCTACTCCTAGTATCAAGCGAACTAATTATTTTATATGCACTTTTCCACAAACAGATCAGTACATACGCCGGCCTTTGTTAAACCAGTTGTGGTAAAGTGGAAGTACACATATTATACCCACTGAGCCTTGCGGAGTACTCGCTCTGGGTTGGAACCGGTGTAATAGGAATAGACGTCCGTAGGAATATAGGTCCGACACAATGTAAAATACTATAGGTGTAAAAGGAACGCAAGTCCGGCCTGGATGCAAGTCCGGTTATATCATAACAAAATGGATTAAATAATAAAATAGATCTTTACGGAATGAAACAAATAGTCTGATCTATAAAATAAGATATTAACTACAAGTCCTAGAGTTAATGTAAGACAAAAACTATGCGTTTTATTCAAGTCTGGTTTGGACTAGGAATCCCAGGTATTTAGGTCCTATAGCATTATACATTGTTTCGGACCTATATTCCTAAGAACCTCTATTCCTATTACATCGGGACTGGGATTAAAAACCCCATATGTCACGAATGGGATTCGAACCCAGTACCTACCAGTCTTAAACCTGATGCGTTAACCACTGCGCCACGGAGAAACAGATAATCTGGTTACAGGTTACCAAGAGCAAGTCGTTGCCATTAATAGCTGCCTGGAAGCGGGAAGTAGCTCACCGCAATACCTTCCGCCTGAGGTTCGATGGGTCCAAGGATCGCTCCACCTCAGTGTACACCTTGGGTTATTTTCGTTCCAAGCTGTGATCCACGTTTGGTTCTCTAAAAACGTATTTACATAGTACTGGCATTCTACAACAGACATTATTATACATATCAACAACATACACATGTATATCATTACACATGTCTTGTATTGCAATGTGAAACAATACGAGTGAATCAAATTCAATAATGCATGTACACCAAAAACATTGAAACCTAAGATAATCGTTTATTGAAATTCCACTCTGTTAGCTCTAATGACAACAGATAAATCAAGTGTTAATATGAAATAAACTCACCTGTCAAGTTCGGTCTGTTTGTTTACAGTCTCTGTAACAATCAAACGGTCCTTGGTGTCATATTCATAACTATCATCTCAACAACCGGATAGAAAATGACTCCCATAAAATTGATGGAAAATCCGAGTTTTTATATATTTTGCTGCTGCCGATAATTTAGCTGACAGTAATCCGGGGCTGGTTATCGCTTCAGAATTAATAAACAAGGATGAGCGTTACCAGACAGCGCGGACACCGCGGTCCCCAGCAAGAGATGTTATTATACCGTGCTGCGCTTCGCTGTCGGATGGTCAAGTGCCTTCCTTCTATGCAGGAGCAATAGGAAAACACATCGATAGAAAGTTCCTGCAGTCGGTTCTCAATAAATAGACAGTAGGCGTATAAACCGTTTTGTCTTTTATAAGTGTATAAGTAACTGTAGAGTAGACTTGTAACTCTATAAAAAAAAAACAAGTACGGAGTAGCGCAGCGCAAGTGTTCGCCTGAGGTTCGATAGGTCGATGGCTCGATCCTCCTCAGTGGACCCGTTGACGTATTTCCCGTTCCAACCAGTGATCCAAGACTGGTCTATCAAAGGCCGTCGTGTGTTATCCTGTCTGTGAGAAAGCGCATATAAAAGAGTCCTTGCTATTATTCGATAAGACTAGACTATTGGGTGGCATCGGGTTTCCTCTTTGAACAAGTGCCGATATAACCGTGCGTTTGACATCCACTCACCGCTGATTAATAACCAATATGTCCAAAAACTTTATTTTAACTATACAATACACTGTAGTAGAGGCTGGCGTCTTAAGAGTGGAATTCACACAGCCATCACCTGCATGCAACAATTTCAATCTATGATTTGCGAGTTTACTATCCAAATTTAAACGACAAAACATTAACATAGCCAAATCTGTATCTCTGCACAAAGCAGATTCGAAGGGGTATTACGGCAAAGTCGAGATGGCGTGTACACACTTATCACAACCAAACTCGTGATGATAATATTATGAGGTGTTGGCGAAAGTTGAACGTTTCTTGCCCCACAGGTGACACCAGTCTGTTGTAAGCACAGCTATCTTGTTTGTCTGCTGTCTTCAGCAAAACGATTACAAAAGCGTGAAACAGATCAAAATATGGTATCGCACCAAAAGGTCATCTGAGTCAATGATGTACCATATATCGTGAAATGTCTAAGATAATTTTTTGGATATTTTGTTTCCATTCAATGGACAGGATAAGCTGGATGAAACAACTTCTGAGCCACTGTGTTATGCAACTATTGCTCTGTTTGCCCGAGCACTGTCGTCTATACCGTTAAAAAGACGTATAGAATTCAAACTATATACGTCGATTGTTCTTGTCATGTATGTTAATGCTGTATTTTGCATTGTCGTTATGTCCTTTTGTTACACATTGTATTGTGTCTGAGAGTTGTTGAATAGATCTTGAATCTTTAAAATTGCCTCTCAGCTTGACTTTCATCATCATCAATCTCCTTTGCACCTGAGTCCTGGTGTTGCATGCAATAAGCATTGAAATATAGAATATAGTTTTTTTCTTCTGATTAACAATATTTGATTTGATTGTTTACGATGGCGGTATAACTCTGATGAAACAACTTCTGAGCCAGAAGGACGTGGCGTTGCTTAAAGCCGGTGTAAAAGGAACGCAAGTCCGACCGGAATGCAAGTCCGGTTATATCATAACAAAATGGATTAAATAAGAAAATAAATTTTACGGAATGAAACAAATAGTCTAATTCATAAAACTAGTTATTACCTACAAGTCCTAGAGTTAATGTAAGATAAAGAGCAATAAAACCAGGTGTTTTATAAAAGATCTGGTTTGGACTAGGATTCCTGTAGATATGTAGGTCCTATAGTATTTTACATTGTGTCGGACCTATATTCCTACGGACTTCTATTCCTATTAAACCGGTGTAATATGAATAGAAGCCCGTATGGATATAGTTCCGACACAATGTATAACCCTATCGGACATACATACTTAGGATTCCTAGTGCAAACCAGACTTGAATAAAACACATAGTTTTATTGCATTTTGTGTGTACATTAAAGGGACAGTTTGAGTTTGAAGACTAGTGCCAACGTACTTACTCATCTAATGCTATTTGTAACATATTTCTAGCTAATACAGCATTTTTATTATTAAAATTTACTTTCGTTTCATTGCTTACAGTATCAATATAATTATGTATATCCAATACGTTTGTAGTAGCTTAATATGGTCCTTGGAATGATTTTAGACAAAAGAACACATTAAGCTACTAATAGAACAGTTTGGATATCCAGAAACACATAGAATACACATATATTGATATTGTAAGTAGTAATAAAAAGTGCTCTATTAGCCAGAAACATGTTACAAATGGTATAAAACGCGCACGTACGGTGGCACTCGTCTTAAAAGTCTCGACTGTGCCTTTAATTCTAGGACTTGTTTTATTATTTAATCCATTTTGTTATGATAAAACCGGACTTGCATTCCGGCTGGACTTAGGTTCCTATAATTATTATGTACACAAAAAAGTGTTGGTAAACGGGCTTCTGTTAATCCAGTACAGTCAACCATTATAGTGAAAATGTCGCCATCTTAATAACTCTAACCCTAACCATAACCACCCTAAACCCCTACCTATACCCATAGAAAGCCTTCTAAGGCTATCATTATATAACGAACCACTGAACCTTGAACTGACATGCACAGGCAGAACAGAACAGAACAGAACAGAACAGGAGAACTATTCAGCGGCATATGAGGTACATGAACAATAAATATACAATAGTGAAAAGATAGGTTTTCCGGAGATATATATATATATAATCTAATATGCTAATAATAACACACAATCAGATTAACTTCTAATACTAACTAATACAAAATCAGATATGTTTCTAATAGTAATACAAAATCAAGTATAATAATCATACAGAATCAAATAAAATTATACTTCTAATAATAAAAATAATATTATTATTTCTTTTCTTTTCTTATTACTGTATAAGGTTTACTGAGATGATCAGTGATTTCTTTTACGAATTTGCATAATTGTTTTAGAATACTTATTTTGTCATTAGTTGTTTAAATTTCAGAATACTAGTAATATGGCTTTATAAAGTTTTGGCGGGAATTATTAAAGAATGAGCATGTGAATAGATAGTGGAATTCGTCTCCGATGTCATTATATATAAACATTTGTTACATAATCTATCATCTACTGAGGTATTGTTTCATCGTCCTGTTCCGATTGGTAAATAATGGTTGGATGTTCTAAATTTTAGTAACGTGGGCCAGGATGTTTGTGGTACATGTAATTTGATAATATATTTGTCTAATGTTAGTTATTCTTTAAATATGATGTACGTTTTACCCCTTGATGATGAAGCTATGTCGCTGTTCCATTGTTGTAAGTACTGATCGTGTTGTCTTAATTTAACGTGAGGAATGAGTAGCGGTATAGATGAAAAGTTTTGTGACATCCAAATATTGGTCATGCCTAGCTGGTTAAATATATTTTCAACGTGTTGTATCCATTTATAATTATATTCAGATATGTTAGAGTCGTGCAGCATTAGTTTATAAAGTAAGAATGATGTTTTTGTTTGTTTTCCAGAAATAATTCGAGCCCAGATACTTATCATCCTTTGTTGAATAATTAATTTAAGGGGTCTTCTTCCAAGTTCACCGTATATCATGTATAGGATGAATTTCAAAAATTTAATATGAATAGCTTCAATAATATCGATATTTTCATGGCCCCATATTTCACATCCACATAACAGAATAGGAACCACCATGGAATCAAAATAGTTTTAATTTACATTCTACCGAAACGTTATTGTCCTTGGATTTTGATAGGATAAAATACATTGCTTTAGTCGCCTTTTGTGTTAGAATGTTTTTGGTTATTTTAAACTTATTTAGTTTGTAAAAGTTAAACACTGGACACTGCAGAGTAAAGATAGAACAAAGAGATAGCTTGTTAGTTGAGAAACTGGAAAGAAAATGCATTGCGGTATTTGTGCAGATATAATTATTTGATAAGCTGGTCCTGGAATAAATAAAACAATTAAAAGTTTCTCTGCTCTTCCAAGGGAAAACACACCTGTATGAAATTAGAAATTATTAAGTTATAAAACAAGATATATACATACTAAAAATGACCCTGCTACATGCTTCCCTTCGCCGAAAATGACGTCCTCGGGAAAGTAGGGTTTTTGCAACTTCTTGTTCTGTTTCAAGGTTGTTAAAAATTCCTTGTCTTGTGAGATGTCCTATATAACGGGACTTCAACAGCCATTCTGCTAATAGGTATAAGAACGTGATGTGAGCAGGTTCCTTCTGAAACCATGTGTTGTTAGACCGGGAGCCCGGGGGAGGGGGGAGGGGGGGGGGGGCGTTCAGCATAGCTGAAAAGCTAACCAATTTTTATGGGTGTCATTATGTTCCATATGCATTCCTATTGATGGAAATGGAC
>JAUTCZ010055840.1:0-10404 GCA_032273805.1 Melanodrymia brightae | reverse complement strand
ACCTGTTGGTTTATTTCCCATTCCAATCTGTGATCCACGACTGGTCTACCAAAGGCTGTGGTGTGTGCTATCCTGTCTGGGAAAGTGCTGTTATTTGAAGAAGAGTATCCTACGTGGCAGCAGGGTGTTTCCCCTGTGACCAAATATCGATACAACAGTGCGTTTGACATCTGATTACCGCTGATATATAATCAATATGTTCCAGCTGTGTCATTAAACAAACTTTATCTTGGTACAATTATTGTTTGTGTCTGGTCTAATGTATTAATTAATACTTCATGTAAAATTCTAAAATGTCTGGTTTGCAGACGCTGGGAATTGAAGCTGTACGGAAAGCCATTTGTTTATGTCCAGTCTAGGGGTATTTCATGGTATTGGTTACGTCCGTCACAATTGTTAAGATAAAACACTATGTTAGATAATTCAACTGTTAGGAATTTCAATTTGCAGTACAAAACAATTAATGAAATCTGATAATATATGAATTTATTTACACAACAAAGAGAAACAATCGTGACGGACGTGACAAATACCATGAAATGTCCCTTTACTGTCCTGGTTAGATTAATCGTATTGTGGACAGCGTTACAGCTACAGTATACAATGCCATACCTGTGCTCAAGTTGGACACTTGGAGGTTATTTTACTGAATATACAGTTAATAAGGCCAAAATGTGTTTCCGGTTTCATCCTTAAAAATAATAGAGTAGGTAGGTAGGAAATATAAATTTTTGTTGTTTGTTTTTCGCTAAACAAATTTGTTTTTCCTGAAAAGAACTTTTCGTGAACAAATTTTTTTTTTTCTTTAAATTGTTTTTTTTTTTCGTTAAAACCTTTTAGACTCTGTCTAGAAGCCGGAAACATAATAATTATATTTGATTTTTTAGGCCTAAATAACACAACTCTTTACATACTCGTTTCCTGTCTCTTAGCTTTTTATATTATCTCATCGTGCATTTTGTGCTACCGAGGGTTGCTTGTACATAAGGCTTAAACAATACTGCTGCTTTTTTATATACGTATTAATAATGATATCAAAGTTGATATTTTATCCTTATAACTGTTCGTCATTCCATTTAAACTCCTCACACGTGTTGTGTATGTTATTCGTAAACTTACATGTATATATGACTCTCATTCATATATTCTTATATATTATATATAGTCAGGCAGTGAAAGGCTGTTTGGAGGGTGAAACTTACTGGATATCACTAGGTAGTACACAGTTTGGATAGGCACATGGGCGTCATTTTCTGAAGAAAAGTGAAGGGATGGGGGACCATTTGATGTCTTTGGTGCATGTATGGTATACAATACATTACTTCATTTCATTCATAGTATTTGGCGTGCCTATATATCCAATAAAGGTTCAAGCACGCTGTCCTGGGGACACGGTCTAGCAGCCTGGACCGTCTCTCCAGGACAGAATTACTGCGTGGTAATGCGTTATTTATACTAAAAAGTGTGTGGGGTGGTGGTGGGGGGGGGGGACATTTGAACAAAAAAGCGTACCCTCTGTCCCCCACTAAGTGACGCCCATAGATAGGCACGCGAGGAAACAATCATTCAAGTTACATTGTCATCTAATGTGGCTCTAGCCATTATTGAGATTATTGAACTGATCTAAATATATGTGGATGTTCATCAGAAACGTCATGTCATTCTGTACTGTGTCGGTGTTGTAAAGCTTGTTTATTATCAAATATTGGCTTTCGCAGGGTTTGTTTAACGACAACTCTGAAACACATTTATTATTAATCAGCGGTTATTGGATGTCAAACGCACGGTTACATCGACACATGGTCACAGAGGAAACCCGCTGCCACCACATAGGCTACTCTCCTTCGAATAATCGGGATTTTTTATGTGCACTATCCCATAGACAGGATAGCACACACCACGGAAATTGATAAACCAGTCGTGGATCACTGGCTGGAACGGAAAATAGCCCATAAACATGTTTTCGCTGCGGAGGATCGATCTCTCGACCCATCCCGCCACCCATCTACCTCTGAGCTACGTCCCACTCCCTTCATTAAAATGTTGTAGTTGTCTAATAATTATGGTCCTTTGACTTTTGCCTAAAATAATCGAGTATGATACACATTATTTTAGACAAAAGTATGCGCTAAGCTACTATAACAATTTAGATGACCAGAAACACAGGATATACCTATATTGATATTGTAAGCAATAAGATGTAAGTAAATGTTAATTTTAATATTAAGAAATGCTCTATTACCTAGAAACAAGTTACACACATGGGCGTCATTTTCTGAAGAAAAGTGAAGGGGACCGTTTGCGCCAAATATTTTTGTTGAGCAACCACCGTTCATCCAGAACAGACTAGTGGCGGATCTAGAGATGTAATGAGGGGGATGTGAAATTTCAAGGCATGAAGTGCGTTGCCCGAGGGCGCGAACCGCCCGAGCCTCTAGAGGGGTCCGGGGGCATGCCCCTCCCCCCACTTGTTGTCCCCCACCAAGTGACGCCCATGGTTACACATAGCGTTAGGTAATATATAACGGCTTCCTCATATTTTGTTTTGGTTTGTTTGCAGTTACTCGTGAAATATCAGCTGATGTACCATGATTCCAATGCCAAGAGTCAACAGAGAAGTAAGTAATTCAAACAGCAAACCTCAAGTGTTGACAAAAGAGCATTTAATTGGATATAAGGTAGAAAATATCTGAAATAGCGAGGTCGACTTCTTCACTCACGCTTTCCACCGAGCTGATATGATAGCAAACGCGAAAATGAAAATCCGATTGCCGTGCTAATTCCTCAAATTTGTTGCAAATGTTTCTTTCCTATTGATCAAGTACAAATTGTCCAGGTGGATCCTGCCAGGAAAGTCAGATACAGTATTTTTCTTCTCGTCACCGCAGATCTGTGAAAAGCTCCAGTTTTTTACACCAGTGTACGAACACACAAACACTTCCGAACGAAAACAACGTTTAGAAAGCGAAGATGGATTTTTCGTTTGCATAGAGCATTTAGAAGCCGAACATACAGCCCAGGTGTTTTGCCATAGTTGCGCTTTGTTTTCTACCCAGCGTCATTATGTCATTCGTTTAGATTCTTTGCAATTTGCTACACTCGGACCTGTGGCTTTTAGCATTGCAGAGAATATTTCGCTGGGCGTATATATCATTGGTAATTTATGTTTATTAATTTTAGTCATTGGCCACTCCAGAGTTTCAAGATTGATTCCACCGGCCAATGGCAAAACATTATATATACAATACACATGGTGGAAAACACATACATGTACTTATACATATAGATAATTATATGTAATGAAAATATAGAAAAGAAATACAATAGTAATAATAAATATCAATATATGTATACCAAAGGAGAAAACACAGATTATGTAATTAAATCTTTACATCTTTGCATTGAAAAATTGGCTAAATTTGTATATCTGCACAAGGCAGAGTCGAAGGGACATTGTGACAAAGTAGAGATGGCATGTACTCACGAAGCACTGCCAAAGCAATGATGATACCAGGTGTTCGCGAATAAGAAGGTCTGGTACAATAGTATTTAGGTACAAACTATGATCTAAGATCTCGATATCGAGGACAAACTAGTAAAAAATGGTATTCGTCTTCAACATTATTGGGATTACATACTGGACATAACCACTGTTCTCTTGTGGTGGTGGTGGTGGTAAGTCTGCCATTTTCAATATTTACGTCCAACCTTAAATTAAACAATGCAATTCGGTATTTTAAGCAATATATTGAGTCTAATATGATTCAAAACAGTAATCTGTTTTCAAGTAATAATAATTCCTTAAACGTGAAAAAGTTGATAGCTTAGCCGTTGTAGTTTGTATACTGATGTTTAAGCCTCTGCTTAAGGTAATACACACACTAAGACAAATCTTCTGATTCCCAAAGATGAAAAAACCAAGATCTTGCATAACGTCGAGTTTTTACATTTAGTAATATCAGAATGTAGTCTATAAGTAATCTGTACATGTTGTAAATGATAGTATCTTTGTACGAATAATTTTTAAACCAGTACAACACTCTTTGCTTACAAACAACAGAAATGGGAAATCTTAACAATACTGCACTATTTGGTGTTCGTGTCTGTGCATTTAACATAATTTCATTTCAACCTTTTCTAAGTCAGTAATATTACTAATACCACACATTTCCGCACAATGGAATAAAACTGGCACAACCATTATATCAAAATTAATACAGTGTATATTCAATTTCGTACTAATAATTTATAATTTTGTACATAAGAATATATAGAGAACTGATATCTAATAATCTGGCAGGACCGACATTATTAGATCATTCTGAATGCATATCATCAACAAACAAAATAAATAATACGGGTGATGAAGGTTCACCTTGTTTAACTCCAAATGACACGTGCATCAAAGAAGTCAAGACACATTGGATAATAATATTACACAATTTCATACATGATTATACATAGAAGTAAGGATTGTTACACGTTTATTAGAAACACCATGCTTTAATATTTTAGACCATAGGAAAGTACGTGATGTAGTATCGAAAGCTTTTTTGAAATCAATAAATGCACAGAAAAGCTTCTGTCTCTAACTCAGGATCTTTGTTATTATACTGCTTAATAGCAAATATATATATATACAATGTATATGCAATCAACCGTGCTATTACTCTCTAAATCCAAATGGAAAGTAACTGTTATTTGATTCGCACCAGTCATTTAATAATGTCTGAGCACTTGTAGAACACTTTAGCAAAAGTAGTAATAATGGTTATTCCTCTGTAGTTATTAAAGTCATCCGAGTCACCTTTTTATGAATTGGGACCAGTACACCATTAGATCAACTTTCTTGATATACCCCACTGTCAAATATATATGAAAACAGTCCTAGTAGTATAAGGGACTAAGCGATTTTGTAATACAAACTTTAGTTTGTTTTGTTTTACTATATATATGCTGATGATACGGCGCTTCTTGCAGATAAATATGAAGAAATGCAGAAATTACTCAATGTTTTTTAATCTTATTTCAATCTTAAAATAGATTCTGTCAGCTTGCTACTCGATATTTGGATTCCGTCCGCTCAAAAAATCATTTTTGATTCTTTTCAAGCTGTATTTTTAAAGATTTCAAGTAGAATTTAACATGAAATGATAAATGATTTAGTACGTAGATGGTATGTTTTTAACACGCGTTATTACTTAATATGTCTACTACATGCATGTAGCTTATTAAAAAAGTTGTAAAATTCAGCTTAATTAAAATAATGATACGGATTTTTGCAACACCGTAATGCGGATTTCGGTAATTGACTACTAAAGACAATACGGATTCTGTAAAGCAATTCCTTCGCAAATTTATCTATAAATGTCTTTAAATCTTTTATAAATAAATATATTATGATACTAAATCACACAGTAGAATCTTTCTCAGAAAATACATCTCGTATGCTTTATTTTCATCTAGAAACTGGTTTTGGAACTGTTGCGTATTGTCTTCTCACAGGTTGATTTATACGTTTTATGAGTGAACCAAAAAAGTTGCTGGCAGCATTATGTTAAGAGACGAAGTATAGGTTCGAATCTTACTTGTGCTCATAAGTGTATTTTCATTTCTACAACCCAGCGGCTTCAAAAATAAATTGAGCTATATACCATGTGTACAAAACCTCAACAAGAACAAGAGCAAGAATTTATTTGCACTCGGGCCGTTGCACAACTGCATAGGAGGAATATATACACAGACATTGTATAATATACACGTGACAAGATGGATGACAGTTTGATAAGTTAGGTGACTAAACATTATTAAATCAATGTGTAATAGTATTCCTAACTCCCTTGTTATCAAGTTAGCAGACCAACCTTTCCGAAAGACTCCACTGGAAAGAAACGATCCTTCGAAATCACGCTCTTCAGATAGACACTTTGCAATATGCTATTATACATCCCTGGCCTGTACACTATACATAATATTATTGATATAAATATATACAACTGTATATACATGTTCTTAATTGCAACATTTAAATAGAACTTTTTTTATTTCAAATTTGTTTTTGTAATATATAATTTAATGGTAGTGGTTTCTAAAAAAACATTTCTTTTTGGTTACATATCTTGATTTTTACACTTGGGAATACTTCTGTGAACTTGTTAGCGTTTTTGTTGAGTATGAACATGTATGCAAAGCAGTGACTCTGGGTTCTCAACCCCTACACTGCTGTGTGATCTGGGACAATAAACACATGTATATATTTTTTAAAGAAAAGTAATTATGGAAACCTTTAAAAAATAACATTTCTGGTTTTTTTTTTTTTTACAATAATCATAGTATAATTAACCAATTAATAAAGTTACATTTGATTATTATTTATCAAACCAAACTTTATTTTTATTAAAATGTTTAGCCTTATTGCACTTAAAGAATATATCGGGTATGGTTTTTAATAGCGACATGAACTACACATAACATTGTTTGAATCAACGTAGTGAATCATGTGTATCAATGTATAAGTAGCTAAACGTCTTTGGGCTAGTCTATAATGAAACAATATTAGGTAGCATATAAAATGCATTATTTTTCCATATTACTTGGTGCAAAAATTACATATACTCTTTGGTTTTTTAACAATAGTAGATTATATGGAAAAATTGGATTATTTATTGTCGAGAAGCTGCTTTTTCAGTCAAGCATAGTACATGTACACTGTATATACATTTTAAATTATATGTTAAAATATTACCTTGTTCATTGAGTCGAGTAGATCGCAGATAAAAATAATACCTTTATTGGGATAATTTTGTATATATATACATGTACATGTATTTTTCACTCTTATGCCAGATGTATGCATAACATAATATGTTAAAAATATAGACGATATTATCGTCTATATTTTTAACAGATTGAGAGATATGTTTTTTTCTATGTATCTATCCAAAACTATTTGCCATTTCGTAGGTTTTTTTCGTTATGTAATAATCTCCATAATATTATGTTATTAATTCATATGAACATTTATAGCTGTTGAAAAGTTTATTACGTTGATCATTCTGAGACCTCCAACTTTATAGTCTTGAGTTACAAGATCACGTTTCAATGTTTCAGGTTTGTTCTGATAAATATATTTTACAAATAGTTTATTTACTTTGTTTAAGAACATTTATCATGGGTTCTGTGTTACAATGGGCATTATATTATTAATTTTACAAAAAAAAACCCGTTATTCTCCCTAAGACTGTTAATTTTCTGATAGACCATAACGATTTTCATAAGATTTTGCATTTCTAGTAACTCGCAGTTAAACATTCAGATCATTAATATTTTTTATGATGACATGTAGACTTTATCGTAATGTCCCTTCGACTCTGCCTTGTGCAGCCAACTGCGCGATGTGACAATTTACTCCAAAGTAGTGTTTATTACTATAAATATTTATCACTCTGTATAATACGATTTATTTTGTTTGTGTATTATTCAATAATAAATTCAAGTCATATGAGTTAGGAATAAATATATCATAAAATGAGTGATTTAAAATACACATACCAGTTCGATGACATGACAACCATAAATTATTATAGTGTAATACAAAAGTAATTGATGATCGTTGGTTGCACTATATAGATGTTTCGTTCTTTGGTCAATTTTCATCGATGATTATTGAAACATATAAATGGTTCTTATATTAATTAATTTTTATTGATGATCATTGCACGGATATAAATGCTTCTTGAATAAATATATTTTTCTTTTCAGTGTAGAATGTTCTTAATAATCATTTTGATTACCCCATTGTTTATGCTTAATATTTTCAAAATGATAAAGATAACGTATATTCTAGAACATTATAAAGTGTTTCTATTAATAAAGTTTATTTTATAAAGTTAAATTATACGGTTGACATGACAATAAAACAATGTTTCTGAAGTGTCCACAATTTTAAAAAATAATTTCTTTTTTAAATGTTAAAAACATAAAATATTAATATTATTTAATTCTTAAAATATATGCTTATTCAGCAATCAGCAATTGTTACTTTATTTATGCCATTTCCAAAACATTTTTAATGTTCGCCAACATTCTAAAAGTATAGTTCAATTGAATGTACAGTATATAAAAATTACCGCTATGTCGATGTTATTGATTTGTTATTGAATATTGTTAATATTGTATTGCACTATAAGCTGGTAGCTTAAAGCAACAATGAATAATTGAATAGATGCTAAAAACGGCACGAATCTACTGATTTTAAGAACCGATTTTAGCTATATTTTGTTTCAATACCGTAATTAAATGGTGAATTCCCAGTGCATATTATTGTGACGTCTGCCTATAGTGTACGAACTACGATGAATCAATTAATTTTATCTTAATATGTATAAATGGAAATGCCAATTATAAAATATTTCATTTACACAACTTAATTAAAAGAAAAATGAGTTGTAAATGTCCCAGATCATTTAACGAACCGTAACTGACACCCAATAGCCGATGTTTATTTTCGTGCTGGGGTGTAGATAAACATCTATTCATTTCATTAACAGAACTTTGAAACTTTATTTCAATACACTGTACATTGAAACTTTGAAACAGAACAGAACATGCAGAATAGAGTTTTACTGTCTATTTACCCTCTGGCAATTCAGCAAAGGCATTGGAGGACAGTGAATAATAAATATGGTTAAGTTAACAAGAACTCATATAATAATATGAAGTACGTTACAACCTAATATATGTTTGAAAAGATACATAGATACAGTTGGCGTAATGACAATGTCAGGGGATTCATTAATACCTAATGAGAGATGATTACTATGAGGTCACGCATTCACACATATATATAATACACACATTGGCACAAACATATTGTGCACTGCACATACATACGCAGACATATATACACACACCTACACACGTACACACACGATATATCTATATACATATATATAGTTTAGGATGATACACTGCTGTGATAATAAATACAAAGGTGTGATTATGTACAGTAATTATTAGCTTATTCGAAATATTGGGAACAAACCGTTACTGCATGCGCAACCCACTTTCAAAGTGCGGTGCATTGCTAAAATTACTTGATAGAAACCGGACACATACTAATTGTGATTATAGGAAGTCCACACCTCACCTCTCCCCGCCAACTCCAACCCCCATCAATTTGCTGCTTATACTTCAAAATTAAAAATGACATGCAGGATCCGATAAATGACTGTAAACTATGACACGTGACTAGAATTGAAAAAACCCCACTTGTGCGCACAAATTGGATTCGAACATACTGCACCGATTCGCATGGCGTCAATAATAATTTTAATAGACGCTTGTTTAATTATTATAAAAGTGTCATTGCTGAAATCTGTGGTAAACCTATGATAATTTTCAGAAATTAATTCCTCATAATTATTGTGAAAAAACACATTTGTTATAATTGATGCAGTGTTAGTTACATATAACAATTTCAATTATTTCCATTTTAAATAATAAGTTAATTAAACAAACTTAACGGTGTTGTATAACCTGCATTGCTTGTCATTATAACCTCTTGGGAGTGTGCAGTTAGCGATTTAATTAATCATTTGAGCTTATCCTACAATTTGTTCAATAATTAAAGGCATTTTGTTAAAACTTTTGGTACATTAATTTGTGGAGTTTTTTGACGATCTGCTTAAAACTTCATAAGGTTCTATAGTATACCAGTTTTAATTACTTCCGGACTAACGAACTAGCATTTAATACGAACCTTGAGCATCAATCATTTAAGACGTCATGTTCTTTAAATAATGTAAATTTATATAAAACATCTACTGATGCAATTTAAAGCAATCGAAAATAATATATATATTCAGAATTTTTAAAATTATTTTACTTTCTTATGCAAAATACGAAAAATGGATTTCAAACATTAGTGACATCAATGGCGCAGTTTGTGGAATAAGAACATATAGAATTAAGTTCTGCCTTTGAAGTGTTTGAACCTTACATGGATACACACAAGTAAATTATAGTTACAGATTAAATAAATTAACATTCGTCCAAGACCACCCTTTCCAACCCCCAAAAGCCCAATATTATTATTTCGACAGCACACTAAAGAAGTATGTACCCATCCATGTTATATCTGTGATGTGAAAATTTTCCTTAGACTTGTTTTGTACATAGATGCTAGCTTTGATCATACATATTGTTGTAATTTTTACCGATTGATTTACAAAATTTAACAAATCTTACCCATGAGTAAAATTGATGATTGGTTTCGTTATAAACATTTATTTTAAAATGTATCGTATTATATAAATATTTGTTCAATTAAAGTTTGTTTTATTTAACGACGCCACTAGAAACACATCGATTATAAATCAGCGGTTATTGGACGTCAGACGCATG
>JAUTCZ010055829.1:0-10405 GCA_032273805.1 Melanodrymia brightae | reverse complement strand
AGCTTATACACAACTTCATGACAGTAAAAGTTTTTCTCTGGTTGATTTCCATCCAAATTGTCTCCATTTGACAGACTTCTGTTATACAGTAAAATACACCAATATGATATTACTTTTCTGTCGAGTATATCAACTGATTTTACCCTTCTACTGTTGACTGACATCCTATTATGAAATATCCGAAAAAATCGGGTGGTGCTTAACTTTATTTTATGAGTATATTATAATGAGTGCTTTAAATCTTTTATCATGAGTGAAGGTAAAAGCGAATGATGTACGATTAAAAACTATATGCTGGGGATTTTTCATTCAAATATGATTAATAATGGAAAGAAATGAGGTACAAAAGTGAAGTAAGTGAATGCCTTTGTAGGGCCTACTGGTATGACAGCGAAGCACATGATGGGCATGCTCCAAGTTGGTACCTTGTATCAATTTCTGGCCCATGCACTTAACATGTCATTAGACCAATGTGAAGCATACATCAGCAAGTGGATGATCTTCCCTATTCAGGTCGCCCAAGAACGATGACACAGTTTGGTCTTCATGGGAAAGCTATGTCACCAAGAGACCACAAGAACCCCATATCATTGTTAGTGCAACAGTTGGATCTTCATTGTACATTGGCCTCTGTTTTTGAAAACAAAGGTACACCTGCATTTGGATAATTCATTCTCTACAACAAGATATGAACCTATGAGTGACTGCTTGGTTTACCAGTGTAGTGTTTGATGGCACAGTCATATTATTGCTGTTTCTTAAAAGGTGACCGAAAAGGTGCGTTTACAATTTAACTATTCACAAATATAGATAGAACTACTAATATAATTTTGGAAATATTTCTGGGTTTATCTGAAAATCTGCCTAAAAGCTTGAACATCATAATTATTCTCAGTGATTGTGTATATATATAGTATGTGGCATGCATTATTCTGTCATTTTTATATATTCAGATGTTCAACAATTTCGTAACAAAATCAACTGATTTTATTCCCACCCCCTTCCCTACACTTTTCACACCTCACAGCTATGTACGGTATATAGAATTCTCTGTGGCAGTAGGCTTACATTCCGTTAGGTTCAAATTTGGAACTTCAATAGCAAAAATGTATTTTTTTTTTTTACAAGATTTGCTGCCTGAGGTTCGGTAGGTAGACGGATCGATCCTCCTCGGTGAACCAATTGGGTTATTTCCCATTCGGTGATCCACAACTGGTTCATCATACATACCATGATGTGCTATCTTGTCTACTGGAAAGTGCACATAAAAGATCCCTTGCTGTTATTGGTAAGAGTAGCCTATGTGGCAGCAGCGGTTTCCTCCATGACCAAGTATTGATATAATCACGCGTTTGACATACAATAACCACGGATTAATAATCAATGTGTTCCAGTGGTGTCGATAAAAACTTTACATTTTTGCTGTTGCATAAGCATTGAAGTTACAATATCCTTTTTGTTTTCAGACGAATGGTAGACTTCCACGTGACATTTGGTTCAGAAAAGGATGTGATTTCCCTACCATGCCACAATTTGTCATTGGAACAGCTTTACATTCAGATTGCAGAAGACTTCCATATAGCCGAGGACTTTTGTCTGCAGCACTACATGATGAAATGGAATGACTGGGTTCGCCTAAAAAGCATTGATGTCATTAAACATGGTGGCAAGTTGAATGTAATCTTTAGCCAAAGTCCTCCCAGTAAAGAAAACAGAGCCAAAAGTATGTGTGTTCCAAGTTCATTGACCTCACACCAACTAAAAGAGAGCAAGAAAGTTGTGTCCTCACCAAGATCAAAGCTTCATGCCTCCATAGATCGAATCAAGAGGTTGTCTGTTACTCCATGTGAAGATGAATCATTTGGTTCACCGAATTCACTCGTTTCTGTGACTTCTAATACTTCATCCCCATTACTACAGTCAAACTTTTCACTCCCATCCATGCAGAATGATCCGAGCTTTAATACATTATATTCGTTGTTACATCATCCATTACATAACCCTCAAGTTGTTCCGCAAGTCAAACGTGAAGCTACAATTTCACATTCCCAATTTCAGACATCTAGTGATGTACTGTTCCAAAAATACAGAAATTCTCCAAATGTTATGTCACTGATGGGAGGAGAGATGTTTATGGGTGAAAACATGCAGACGAACTTGACAGATGTTAAGACAAGCTTATGTAAGCCTGAACTACATTCACAGATCACACCTATTCAAGATAAATCTTTATTTTCGTCAACAACAGAACATTTCGAATTCCCGCATGGTTACCATTCCACAATGAACATCTCTCCACACCACAGGAAATCAGCAGAAGCTACTCACACTTCCACCTCTATAGAGACGTCGAGAGCACCTCAAAGCGCCTCTGGTATGGAATTGAGTCCAACATTGCCCATGGCAGTTCCAGCTACATGTATCACCAACATTATGTTCAGGGAAGGAAGTACTCCAGCATCTACCAGGACTCCACCAGAATCTACATATTCAAGTGAACCTGAAGAGTTAAAGCCACACAAGATGACCAAGTAAGATTTAAATCCTTTGTTAAAGAACTCCTGTTTACAAGTATGTATTTGGTACCTCACCCAGAAACGTTGCAGCTGTAGGAAAATATGTACCGGTAATACAAATGTTATAAACCTAGATGTACAATTGTACATAGATAGATAGATACATTAAATTCCACTTATTTGCATATCGGTTTAGAGCATAAATTGCTTATATGCATTTTTTTTATGTCTCACAAAAGCATTTGCTACCAAAGTGGTACTAAGTATAATTAATAATTGCTTAGAAAATAATTGTTCTTGTGTTCTGGTTATTTGCATATACATTTCCTTATCAAGCTTGCCCTACATATGCAATTGACTATATTTTAATTTACTGTGGGGAAATATGATAAAAGCATATTATTGTTCAATGTTTTACAACTTATTTTATTGCTGGAAATAAATGTGATAATCAATCTAAGTTGATTAGTATTTATAGGGAAGGAAAACGACTCATTATAACCCCACTTCAACGAAGTCTGAGGTATATAGCATTTACTTGGTCCGTGTGTTTATCCGTAAGTGTATCAATCCAAATCGGTTCCACAGCATATTTCTTAAATTAATTGTGTGTACCGGTAGGTATAATGTAGGGAAGGCAATGTGTTGCACTCAAAAAGTAGATCGCAGCGACGTATATCTAAAACTCTGACCTACATAGAAGAAATCTAGGTTTACACAGTTTATCTCCAAAAATAATTGATATGGGTCATCAAATTTTGTGATTGGTTACATGAGCTCTTAGTCTTATGGGTATTTCATTTCTATTTTAGTCCATCTTCAACACCCTGGCACATAATGTACGACATTCCCGACCGAGAAATCCCCTGGAGTATCCAAGAGAAATTGCAGAGTGGTGAAAAACTACTAGATTCTGAGAGAATCCGACTGATGGATGTCATATACAACCATGTCACAAAATTCACTTTGTAAGTTTTACATTTCAAAGACTAAGGGCCGATTTCTTGTCACCGGTTTAACCTGATCGCCGGATTAAACATTTTTTTATTTATCGAATTGTTCGTTATATGATAGGATAAACATCTGATTTGCATTCCCGGCGGACTTGGGTTACTTTTACACCAGTTTAAACCTGACGGTTGTTTAAAACATGCTGTTTAGCCTTGTTTAATTAGAGTTTAAAACGGCGATCAGGTTTAAATCGGTCACGAGAAATCGGCCCTTAGTCTATTACATTCAATATTTGCTTTAAACCCAGGCTAAATCTCCAACAGTATTTTATGTTCTGGGAATGCAAATTCGGTACCAATTTTTGCAAGAATTTAAAAAAAGAAAATTAATGTAAATCAACCGATTGTTCCCAGTCGTGTAACTAAAATGTTTATTCCAAAAAATAATTTCGTTTAAGTAACTTTTGTATACATAGTTTTTTTTAATATGGAAAATATCAAATGAGTTTAGGTTAATCAGTATTTGTCGAATCTCTGCTGAGACAAATACCGATTAACTAGACGAGTTTAATATTTTACTGTACATATTAAAAAACATGAGTTGCACATTCTTTTTATCCTAAAACTCATCCAAAATACCGTTTAAAGTCAATATTTAGTAAATCGCACATTGAAATACCATCGTACTTCACTCCAATGTAGTATGACACCGCTTTCTTAACGATGATTATTAAAATGTTACACCAGGTGTACAGGTTTATTAGCTTGTAAACAAATGACCTATGTACAGCAATACCTTTATTACATGATTTAATAAACCTAATTATCAAATGGGTTTATGACATAGATATTATGGCAAAGTTATAGGATAAATTATCATATTACATGTATATAAATTTGTTTATAAACATTGTCCTCATTGAAATTAATTTTTGCTTTCCAGCTACCCATCAACACTACAGTACTCGCTGATAGTGGACAACTTCCTGAAAAAGTATCCGTCTGTGTCCATAATGGAGAGCGGAAATGCAGTGGAGGCTGCAGTGAGAAATTATATTTTCTTTCATGCACTCAGTTTAATATATTTTATAACCCTCGACTAGAAAAAACAACAACTACAAACTGACCTATCACTCAAATAGTGAGACCATACACATGAACGAAAAATTTCTAAAATTTTCAGTTTACAACCTTTAAAATCAAATTAGATCATTGACATATCAACATATTATATATTTATTGGAATTAAATAAATTTCTAGGATTATACTTTTAGGGTTAAAGTGGTGTGTGATATCCTGTCTGTGGGAAAGTGCACATCAAAGACCCATTGACATTATTCAAACATGAGTAGCCTATATGGCAGCAGCAGGTTTCCTCTGTGACCATATGTCGATATAACCATGCATTTGACATCCAATAACGCTGATTAATAATCAATGTGATCCAGTGGTGTCGTTAAACAAACTTGTTTTGTATAATCATTTATGCCTGAAGTAATTAGTTCGTTACTTATATAATAAAACTAATCAAAACGATATTAAATATTTCTGTTAATCCTCTATTTATACATCTTTGTTTTCAGGAATTGTGGAAAAAACGCCTCAAAAGAAAATTTCAAAATGTCCGCGCTCGTCGTGATTCCCGAGTTCCGTGTGTACAAAGACAAAAAATTGGCAAACGACCGTCAAAGTGTTTTCAGATGACATCGTCTATGAGCATGGGTTCGTGCTGGCATTTTCCTCACACAGACCCTAGCTGTGATGGTGGACAGATGTTACATCAGACAGAATGTGATGAGGGAAGTGATGCAAACACTTCAGATGAGGATTGAATAAACTGAGTGAAATGAGTAGAAATCAATGCAAACTGCACATCTGAAAAACTAACACAGAATGTAGTAACGAAAAGTGATGCATTCACTTTAGATGAGAAATGAATAAACTGGGTGAAATGAGTAGAGAGTAGAAATCAACCCAAACAGCACATCTGAATAACCAACACAGAATGTGACGAGAAATGAATAAACTGAGTGAAATGAGTGTAAATCAACACAATCTTCACATCTGAATAACAAACATTATGTAATTGCAAACTGTGGTTGGTAGCAAATTTCCTTTTCCAGTAATCAAGTAGTTATAATTGTTTTACCTTTTATTTCTGGACTATTGAAATATTCCATCAGGTTAATGCTTTAAACCAATGAACAAGTGGATGCTTTTATCAGTTGTATGTTGACAGTATGTAATTCGCTCTTAAGAAATGTGGAAGAAATGCTTTTAAAAAAAAGACCATTTTAAAATGTTCAAGCCTGTGATTCCAGTTCTTGTTTGCAGATAGAATATTTCTATTTTAGTACTGGTCTACATATCGAGTGGTCGAGATGCACTGTGTCATAACTGGCATCTGTGTATCGCACAAATTTATCCGAACCAAATTAATTTTATGCACTAGAACAATCTGCTTATTTGCCAACCTAAATGAGCACATATCCCATTTTTATAGCCTCTATATGTTGTCGTGTATGGTTGTTATTTTTAATAAATACATTTTGTAAAAATAATGCATCATTTTTGTTCATGGCAGTTAACTGATCAGTTAGAGAATTTCTTTCCATGATGTGATGGAAACAGACTGGTTTATGATACACTGTTAGAATTGTGGTAAGGATTGGCCTACATTTAAAATGTTCATTTCATAATAATAAGTAAAAATAATCCAAACCAGTCACCAGGATGTGAATTCGGCTTTTCTGTTTAAGAACAATAGAATATAATTATGCAACTGAAACTCATGATAAAAGATAGTTTGTTTAACAACACCACTGGAACACATTGATTATAAATCGGAAGTTATTGGATGTAAAACGCATGGTTATATCAACACTTGGTCACAGAGGAAACCTGCTGCCACCACATAACGTCATAGGCTACTCTTCTTTGAATAATAGCAAGGGCTACTTTATGTGCACTTTCCAGGATAGCACACACCAGTCTTTGGTAGACCAGTAGTGGATTACTGATTAATCCATTTTTAAAAGAATCGCTCACCATTTTAGCACGCAATAATGCAACCTCGTGACAACATTATGGATCGGGTCATATGCAAATCACGCAAATTGATTTGCGTATAAACAAAAGAAAAAACATTGTTTGTTTAAATTGTTTATCTACATAATTGCATACATCCTGTAGCTCATTAGTCTGAACATTTCTACAGTCACGCTATTATTTGGAGATGTAGCAGAGTGGAAATGTTTTGCCAAACTTTGTGACGGAGTCTTTAAATTGCAGTTATAATGGACAGTTCCTGAAAGTGTTGCTGATATCAAATTGAACACAATATTACCATATTTTTAGATTGTGTTGAGCTAAATATTGGTAGCACATAAATTGAGTGTAAATCTATCCATTTTGAGATTGTAACCCTATCCACAGATCGCTGACATTTTGGATTGTAAACCTATCCACTGGTTGCAGAGGTATTTAGAGATTAAAAGTATACATGTATCTACTTTTATTTACAAAACAATGTTCTGCATTGGGATAAAAATTGATATCAAACCCACAGTATACAGATTCAATCAGTCCATAGATACATTATGGACTATATCTTACTGTTCACAATGTACATTGTATACATCTGTCATCATTTGATTATCATCAATGAAATGTGCTGGTTGCTGGATTATTTAACAAGCCTGGTATTGGGTTCACCAGGTAATGGTATGACGAAGTGGGTCTGTTTCCAGCAGGACGTTGATTATTTGGCAATTTTTCGTTTTGGCACAAACTGCAAGGCTTTGCTCCAGTCATTTGATTCTTTAATCTCCAGCATGATCCGCACAACCTGGTCAATAGTCAAACTCTTGCTTCCCTGCGACCAGCTGAAATATAAACCAGATGAATTAAACAACATCTAATATCATTGTATCAATAATATATGCATCAAGTAACTGGGGTTTATTTTGCTACCGATTGTTCATTCTCATAATTTAGATTTAAAGAAAAGTATTGCTATATAATTAGCACATTTGTTATTTCAAAAACTTTGGACTGAGTTTACGGAAAGTGTTTATCCGTTAACTGCATGTTACATGCGGACAGCAATAGACCACAACTTGAAAACAATTGTATGCTTTAAAAAATCACAATTTAAAATTGATTGCTTATATCCACTGAAACCTGTCAGACCATGATACATTCTGTGCTGTCATGACATGTTGAATTAAACTACAAACAATCTCCAAAATACTAATTTTCTCAAATTTGATCGCAAAAGGTAGAAAAGGCTTCATAATTTTTCTTTCAAATAAATGTCGAAGAAAGTGTCCATCGACTGCATGTTGTAATAACATCTATAGCCCGATCTACTTACATGAGATGATGATCTAGGGGTAACTTGGCCATTCGGATGTTCTGTTCTTTAGCCTTGGCCATTGTGACGGGCTTCGGCGAAACCTTGTCTACCAGTCCACCAATAATATAGACGTCATCAGGGTTGAAAGACGTCAACACATTTGGTGCATTCGGCGTCAAATAGAAACATTCTTTCGTGGGAACAGATCAAGATAGCTTTTTTCTGTGACTGTGGCAAGAAAAGTGTCAAGTGACGGATTATCACTATGTGTACTGTTGCCTAGCAACCTTAAAACATGGCCTTTAGGATTAACATTGGTGAAGTGGAAGTGAAATGGATCCTGTACCATCTTATTAAAACCATGTGCTATCATGAGCTGATTGACCATGTTCTGGCAGTCTTGAACTCGCATGTGCTGCTCAAAATCCAAATCGAACACCAGAGGTAATCCGTATAACATGGAATGGGCCAACCGAGCATAGCAAATGCGATTCATTGACGTCTGACGAATATGGAAGAAAATGGTATTCCTTGGCTCAAAGGGAACAGTTTCCTTCACCAGAGCTTCCTGCTCAAGTTGTTCTTTCCTTATCTGCTGCTTGATACGTTTTTTCTCATCTTGCTTTTCAATTCTTCGCAAAAATTGGTACAATTTTTTTCGACCACTTGCAGAGGGGAGGTCCAAGATTCTTAGCCAATTATTATCAGTCATTTTTTCAGGAACCTGGAAGGAAAATAAAATAACAAATTTTCCTTAAAATAGTCACAAATTACAAATAAATGGTTCATTTTAGTATTCAGATGAGAGGAAATTGTGTTTCAAGCTATTTAATTTTTTTTAATTTCCTAAGCTGGGCTACGATGTCTAATTTTAGGAATGGAATCATCATATCCTTACAAGCAAAATGTTTGGTAATGTTCAAACAAATGGATAGAAATTTAAATGACAAAACCATTAACAAGGGCTAAGCCACACAAGGCATATAAAGCATAACTTCATATTCCATCTTTAGAACTTACAAAATCACCCATATAAAGCATAACTTCATATTCCATCTTTAGAACTTACAAAATCACCCATATGAAGCATAACTTCATACTCCATCTTTAGAACCTTGAGTCTTTTTTCTGTCTCTGCATCAAGATTTTGTAGAATGTCGTATGCAGATTCCACTTGCATATTTTCTGTTTGCAGATCTCTTTCTGCAACAGTATGCTGAGTACATGTTCTGTTTGGTACAAACACTGATTTTGTTGATAAATGTTTAATACACATGTGGTGAACCGAAGTCACACTAGGATAATGTGGTGTCTTTGTTACGCGATTGGTGACCAATTTCATCTCATCCACCACTAGCCAATGTAACAGTTTCCATGGCAACACTCTCAGCATTATGAATCTGCTCCTTTCTGGAAAAGATGTATAAAATTAAGACTTGGTTATGGAGGCTTCAAATGACATTTTAATACATGTGTAAAATAGCAATTTTATTTTCTCTGAATTTCAAAATGTTACAAAAATTACACATTATATTTGAGCAAAAATTATTTCCATGTGCTGAATTGTTACTTTTGATATAATAAATGATCACAACAAATTTGTTGAAATTTTGGTCACTTTACTTAAATGTAATAATACATGTAACCTATTCGTCAGTAGTGACTGCCCTATTCTGAGATGGAGGCCGATGATCTGCCGAGATCGACAGTGATAGTGAATAGGAGAATACAATGAATTATAAATTAAATACATAAGATTCTCAATAAACCAGTCTCTGTTGTGTAGTGGTTAGACCATCAGGCTCAAGACTTGTAGGAACTGGGTTCAAATCCAGCTCGAGGTGATGGGATTTTTAATTGCAGTACTGGCTCCAACCCTAGTGAGTATTTTACATGTCTCAATGGATATCTGTACACCCACCACTTACACTGTGGTGAATAAAAGATAAAGTTTGTTGGTTTAACGACACCACTGGAACATTGATTATTGATCAACAGTTACTGGATGTCAAATGCACGGTTATATCGACACTTGGTCACAGAGGAAACCTGCTCTCACCACAAAGGCTACTATGTGAATAACAATAAGGGATCTTTTAGGTGCACTTTCCCAAACACGATGGCACACACCAGTCTTTGGTAGACCACTTGTGGATCACTGGTTGGAAACGTCAACGGGAAATAACCCAATGGGTCCCGAGGAGGATAGATCCTTTGAACCTCGGGAAAACGCTCTTGCGCTACGTCCCACACTCTAGTGATTAACAAAGGCGGTGGTATGTACTGTCCTGTACCATAAGTGAAAAAAGTGCATATAAAAGATCCTTAGATACTTTTAGTTTTATAGTGGTAGTACTAGTGGATTTCCTCTCTCATACTAACACTATAGTCCGGACCACAGCTTTTGTTGTATAGTTTTTTGTAGATAACTAGTTTCGTTTAACGTAGAGAAAAAAGGTAAACATTTTTGAAAACACAAAAAAAGTCCTATTTGTTTGGCCAAATTATATAACTTTAGGTTAAGAAATAAAAAATATTGTAATGCAAATACATACAAAAAATCTTCAGCAAAATACATCGT
>JAUTCZ010055828.1:0-18908 GCA_032273805.1 Melanodrymia brightae | reverse complement strand
TCTCTCTCTCTCTCTCTCTCTCTCTCTCTCTCTCTCTCTCTCTCTCTCTCTCTCTATCTCTCTCTCTCTCTCTCTCTATCTCTCCCCCCCCCCCTACCTTCCAATCAAACTAGATACTATATTTCAAAATGTCCAGCACCAACGCTAAGAACAAGGTCGCAAAATATTCCTCTTTGGTTTTTGTTGTTCTTACATACGTAGTTACTTGCTTTTACTGGTGTTTGCGGTTTGCCGGTTTATCGAGTGCATCTATGACACTTGACAATGTTGTTCGTATGTCAAACATTTGATGATCCGTCAGAGAACTGGAGAGCCGTGTATCAGTGTTTAGGCGTGTTGACACGGTCGTTCGTGTTACAGCACATTCCGTGCGAATCCACAATACCCTTCCATTATACACTTTAAATTCAATTTTATCATTTCATCGACCACTATTTGATCGTTCCCGTGATAAAACATATAAAACAGACAGTTTTGTCGCCGGCTGCATGTGGTGGGTGAATGAATGGTGGTGGTGTTCCGCTTTTTTTTTGCCAGTTTCTTTGAATATGAGGCTGGATGGTTTTAATAGACTGAACATTAATTTTGCATTAAAAATATGTTGGGTTTTTTTTTCTACGGAGGCATGGACATAATAATTATTATATTCGTCTGCTTGTCAGCTTTAGGTTCACTACATAAATAGCATAAACATTTATACAGATTAAATATATTTTATTAATTAAACTACTACTACTACTACTACTACTACTACTACTACTACTACTACTATTACTACATGATGATGATGATGATGCTGATGGTGATGATGATGATGATGATAACGACGACCATCATCATGATCATCGTGATCATTATAATCATCATCATCATCATTATCATTAACATGATGACCATAATGGTGGTGATGATGCTGATCATGATGTTGATCGTGATGATCATCATGATAATGAACATGATGATCATCATCATCAACATGATCATCATAATGATTTGTCTTGCGATGACGATGATAATGATGATCAATCATCACCTCTGTATGCTTGGGTGAATGAATTTGCTCAAAGTTTGACTCACGTGGAAACTGATACAGACTTGGGGGTAATTCTGGCATTTTGCGCAGATTACTTACGTTGGCCTGCTGTCAGTCAGGAGTGCACTAGAGCCTACGAGCTGACAGCCTCATCCCCGCGCCCAACTCCTACAGATCTGTCTGCGCTCTATTAGCTCAATTTGATATCCACACATCTTTGAGGTCCACCATTTCCGGCGCGATGGCCCCCAGATTGCATTTCTAGTCATAATCCCACTGTTTGCAAATTGATTTTATTCATAATTAGTGAACGGGTAACGGAAATACAAGACACGGTGTTAACAATGTGAGCTCTTGGCGGTGGAAATTCTGCCAATTTTACTTTATTTATGAATATTCATGATATTTCTTTATTTCATGTGTTTCTCAATAAAGTTCGCAGAGTGCCTAAAATTGTTTAACTGAGTCAATGTTTCGACCTGATGTGATCTTCATTTAATTAATACATGTACAAATTTTTTGAAAAACAGAATGATATTTAATTTCAGTCTGTCTTCGAATACAAACAATAAACACACACGTAATATACATATTTTATAAAATAATATGTTGGCCACTCGTTATATTATACATCTATGAGATGAGATACAATAAAAAATTAAAACAGATTCATATACATTCATCATATAAAATAAATAAAATACATACAGGTAAAACAAAAATATTACGAGGATATATAAAAATTAATCGAATACATAGCATTAATAAAAATATAAATTATAACGGCAAACATTTAACATCCATTGCACCTATATAAAATATAACAGGTATTAGTGATAACTGGTAGTTATTAAAAAGGACTAATAAGATAAAACGCGATCATGAAAAACAGTTGTTAAACGATTCGATTATCTATAATTAAATACACATATATTTGAAATTCCCATGTCATGTAATGTATAAATAATGCTATGCTAATGAGTGAATACATCTACGGCAAACCAAGGATTGACTGAATAATAATAAAGTGAATCTATTCAAAATCTCACTCACCTTCACAATGTTATTTCCGTTTAATCAATTTATTCTGTTTGACGATGTTCTGCACATATATTTGATATTAAACATGCTAATATTACAATCTACAATATCCAAATTATAGGTATCAATTCTTATTCTATTATTATTTTTCTTAATCGATAATGTGTTTTAAATTTAATTTATGTTATTATCCTTTACGTAGTTCAGAATAGGATTCAATGAAACTTAATTAAATTTTATTATCGGTTCGTTCTTATCACGTTTGTAGCCGAGTATTACAGGATAGAAATTTGTAATATTTTTGAATGAACATTTATTAAACGTGATAATATCGTAATGTAAAAATATAGAATACTCGTCTATACCATTTAACACCAAACCAGGTTAGTGACCACCGTGAAATTAAGTTCACTTTTCACAGAAATTTTGCAAAAAATAGTGGCTTGTTTAATATTCTTTATAATTATATTATTTCATTCTATTATTTTGGAAAACCGTATTTGCCTTTTAATATTATAGTTTTTTTGTAAATGCATAATCATTTGTGATAAACAGATATGTAGTCAAATTTAGCATAAATTATTATGATAATTTATGCTAAATTTAACTACATATCTAAAACGATAGCTACGTCCTGCTTCCCGCTCCTTTAATAACACCCATTACAAAATGGAGTGGACATCGGTATTTTTCATATCTTTACTATTAATAAGCGTATTATGTTGTAAATGTATTACTGTCAAATTGTTTAACAAATTCGTCTTGTTCTGTCACAGTTATGGAGAACCCGGATCGTCCAGGGGAAGTGATGGACCGGGATGACTATCAGCATCAGAGTTCGCGTCAGAAGCGGGTACGCACGTCATTCAAACACCACCAACTACGAACCATTAAGTCATACTTTGCTCTTAACCACAATCCAGATGCCAAGGACCTCAAGCAGTTGGCGCAGAAAACGGGATTATCAAAACGTGTTCTTCAGGTAGGTTTTGATATTATATGCACAAAAAAACACACACAAAAACATCCATGCAGTTTTCTCTTCAGGAATAGTTGTCAGATAGATTTGTAGAGTATTTTGACCATTTAAAATTAATCTGATGTAAAATACGCCGTAAGTCCGATCCTTCTCTTCGGTACCTATGTTTTTTTCCCATTCCAACCAATGCTTCTTCACTGGTATTTCAAAGACCGTGGTATGTATCGTGGTGTCAGTAGGGAAAGTGCATGTAAAATAAACTATTTTTGTTTGTCGAAATGAATAGCCTAGGTATATGTTTCGGCGGTATATTTAGTCTGTAGACCATGTTTCAGAATAACAGTATATTTGACGCATAATACGGTAATTTAGCAAATTAAACATCGTTCTGGTGTGTCAAACATTAACTTCCGTTTCTTCAACAAGCTGTGTGTATTTAACTGTTACGTAATCGTGTCCAGTACCAAATGACTGTGTTAATGATTTTCTGATGACTTACAGCAATTTAAATAGCGTTTAAAGACCCGTGCAACAATAATATCTCTGTCAATATTTACATGGGTTCCTGGAATGCAATGACAAAGAACGTTTGTTTCGTCATGAATGGTACGTGCCTAAATTAGCGTTGAATATTACACGATTTAGTACATAATTATTTTATTAACAAGAATAGAAAGCGCTCGGATATGTCAAAATTAATCTAAGCAGATGTAAAATGAACCTCACATATAAAACGAGTATCAAGACTTCGCTAAAATGTAACTAAAAAAAAACTCAAAATAAGACAAAGAAGAAAAAAGAAACTTTAAAAATGTCCAATAACAATTTCTGTCTGTAATCAGGATTTCTTGTGCGTAAAATAGGTATCGTAAAAACATTGTTTGCGCATCATTGTAATATTTAAATATTTAATAATATATTATTTCTTTCTTTAAATTTTAATTGTATTAATTAAATTTGTGCTTGATATTTTAATAAGTACAACACTGTATTAATGCTAATTTACAGCAAAATGTTGATAATATACTCCAACTTGACACAATTACAAACTGTATTTATTTTTAACAAGGTCCATTGGAGAAATAATTTTCCTAAACTGATAAAATTGTGGTACCGTATTTATTCCTGAATGTTTTCGTTCGTGCTAGTCTCACTCAATCTAAATACTACTAGAAGGTAAAGTTAGTTTATTTAACGACACCACTGGAACACATTGATTATAACTAAGCAGTTATTGGTTGTCAAACGCACGATTATATCGACACTTGGTCACCGAGAGCAATGATGCAATATGTGACAATAATTATAGCTATAACACAACACAAAACAAAACGATAACGTGAAATAAAAAACCGAAATCATCTTGTCTGGGCCTTTTGAAAATATTCCATTACAGTTGATCGTTTCGTGTTTTCCTCCTCACTGAGAACGCACAGGTGACAACGGACTATATTTGTCATATCTGTTATTTCTATTGTGCGGGTGACATTTACCAAAAACAAAACTCACACGACCCAACCAGTATCGGTCCGTGTTTCTGACGGGTACGGTGTAGTGGTGCAATTGTCTCTACTTTCGTGGACCACACATTGTAGGACACTTGACTATTCCCAAAGCCCACTCTTTGCGTTCTGTATACATTCGTGTTTGATCAGTATCCCTTTACAGTGGTGGCAGCGGCGAATCAACGCCAAGCTCGGCCGACACAATACCCGTTTATATACACGTGTACGACTTGCACCGGGTAGCCGAGACGCGCTTTAAAGCCTTTTTTGTCACCAATATTTTTCTGTTTGTGCCTAAACAGCACTTGTAGGTATTGACTCAGAGCAGGAACTCACGCCGCAGTGAAACTGTTTTGACATCTGTCACAATGGATCTATTACCCTCCCATGTCTTCCTCTGACCCCCTCCCCCCCCTCCAAAAAATTAAAGGTGTCGTCTTCTGGCGGCTACAACAGGTATGAAAGTGTCGATGGATTATTGGGTTTAAGACACGTATCTAGACGACAAAACATTAACATGGACAAATGCATATTTCTGCACAAGGCAGAGTCAAAGGAACATCGTGAGAAATTAGATATGGCGTGTACTCACATGGCAGGTATATGTTGTTTTGGAAAAAGACAATGACTATGTCATTGGTTGAAGTTTAAAGAGACTTTCCCGAGTTGAAGACGGATGGCACCGTACGAGCGCACCAAATCATTATTTAACTTGTTTCAGGCTTAAAGAGGATTTGTTTTTAAATGCAATTTTCTTTCGTTTTATTATTTAGAATATCAATGTATGTAGATCCAATATGCTTGAAGTAGCTTAATATTGTCCTTGACGTTTTGTATACAATAATTTGTTATGTAACAATTATTCAAATTACTATTTACTTACATTGGAATATCAATTTCTGTTCCAATATGTTTATGCTCATTCAAATTGTGTAGTGGCTTAATAATTAACACGATATTTTGCCTAAACTAAATTGTTACGCATTAAATTAATTGTAAGCAAAAGTCCAAGAGCGATACTAAACGCATTGAATATTAATATAATATTATTGATATTGTAAGCCAGACAATATAAATTCAGGTAAATTGTAATTTTAATAATTAACAATGTCTGTAAGCCGTAAACATGATTATTACAAAAGCATTCGGTGCGCACGAACGGTGACGTACGTAACAAAGGCAGGCATCATACTACGATTGTGACACGGTCGTACGGAACATATTCATCGCCGATCCAGAATGACAGCCTTACGTTCAATAGGGCGAGCGCTTTGGAACTATGTGACTGGTACCGAGCACACTAATTTAATGTTAGATGAATCCTGTTACAAAACGTTTTGTTGCGATTTTCAGTGTGAAAAGTCATGCGATTTGTACTCGGATTTGTGACCTGAGAATAATTTTGTTCATCCTGATTGTCGGCGACTGGTCTCTGTAATCGCAAGGGGTCGCCTGAGCTCGCCTTTAAACTCAGAATAGCTTCTTTAAGATGTAAAATATAAACATAACTTGTTAATATTAAAAAGACTTTCGAAACGTTTTGTATAATTTACTTGTTTGAGAGTATTATACGTAAAACTGTTGCAGCTCTCGAATATATTAGTACAGTCAAACCTGCTTGAGCGGCCACCTGTATTAAGTAGCCACCTGTCTTAAAGGGTCACCATAATATTCCACCTAGTCATCAATTTTAGTGCATTATGAGCTGTATTAAGCAGCCACCTGTCTTAAGAGGCCACTTTTTGTTACTCCCTTAGGTGGCTGCTTAAGACAGGTTTGACTGTATATAGGGGCCTATTTGACACTTTTGTGACCGCAAAGCTTTTATAAATGTTTAATGTATACAACATTTAATAAACGTGTGACGGAGCCTTTAAATTTGATACATGAAAAAACCGCCCTGACTGATTCTCTTTAACGCCAGACTTCGTATCGGTTACCACAGTTTGTGCGTGTTACATGTTGCAATTAAATCGTCGTTTGAAACTTAACAAATTTGGACACATTGTGTAAATAATAGTGTCTTCAGCGCGTGCATATACATGTATCATTCAGCGAGAAATACATATCGCATATAAACACGAGGTAACACCTTTAACGACAGGTGAGAAAAACGCCGAACTACGAGGTGGGCGGATCTGTATTTCTATCAACTGGTAAGTCTATATACCCGACGCTATTCGCGCTTCTCAAATATTTATTCCAACACTTATGAAGTTAAAATATAAATTTTCTATAGTTTTCGACACGCTTGGGGTCCCGGTGGTGCTTTGCTGACATTTCCACTGTGCCCTATCACGTTTGATTATTTGCATTTATCAACTTTTGAGTTTTCCTATGCATTTGCAAATACCACGGGTATAGAAGTTTGTTCATGTTCTTCAATGGCGACCGGAGCCACGTGGGTTTGTATGAATTAACTGGAGAGGTAGAATACACCCAACAAACCTTACTCATACTGTATTTTATATTTTATTATCATCATGAATTATTACTAGTAATTATTTACCGGTCTCCATGGTAAATGGTGTCGTGGTTAGACCATCGGGTTCAAGATTGATAGGTACTGGGTTCGAATACTCCTCGTGGAATGGGATGTCTAAACGAGGTATCGGCTCCAACCCTATTGAGTTCTCCACCATGCAGGCTCAATGGGTCGATATACAAAGGCTATGGTATGTACTGTCATATCTGCAAAAGTGCATATAAAAGACTTCTTGCTGTTTAGTAATAAACAGCATATTTGTTTCTATAATACTAACACTAACTTCTATCCTGGACAAGCAGTCGAGGCAGCTGGACGACGTGTCCATGACATACGTGTTTGAATTTCATTTAGATATAAGCTCGTACATAATTTATAAATAACTAACTGTAATGCATGAATATTTATTAAATACTAGTAATTATTATGAGATAGCATACACGTAGAAAACCCTGCTCATAATTGATATTATGTATACAATTTATATTACGGTTTTGTAATATCTAGTAATTATTTTCAAATGGTATACCTCAAACAAACCTTACATGTATACTTTAATTATATCAATGTCTTGTCATATACTAGAAATTATTGTAGTCATTTACTAATAGTGATATAGTTATAATTGGCTTATTGGTAATACATGTAGTATATAATTATGTTGTATATATTATAGCTACCGTTATATAATTATTATACACTGTATACCGGTAATATAATTACAGGCGGTAAACGCAGTCACATCATTAGCATTTAGTAATATAATGGCTAACGTAGACTAAGTAATAATAAATTGCGTACTTTGATTCTATTTTGAATATATTGCTTGCATATTTAAAGCATGTAATTAATTATAGCTGAGCATAGATATATAATTGTATAATTATATAGTTTAAGGTAATAACTGAAAAACAAAATATTCTTTTTCATGTACGATAAAGTATATACATGTATATATTTGTTAAATGGTTTTATTTATTAAACAATTATAATAGTGCATTTTATATTGCGTTACGTTGCGTTATATCGGGTTTAAAAAATACACTGTGACTGATTTCCTGTAACAAAACCACGCGGTAGACTATAACAAATATTCATAGGGTTTTTAGTTATCGTTAACAGCACATAATGATAAATGTGATTCTAAATTATAAATAGCTAACTGTAATGCATGAATATTTATACTTTCCTTAAAAAGTTAATTTTCATGTATCTTGTACACAGATTCTGACCCCCGAGAATGCCCCCTCTGAACCCTTCCATATGCACATGCAGGCTCACTTAGATTAGTGTAGTTTTGTATTTAAAAAATGATAATAAATTTTGAAATAACAAAACAATTCTATTTTTGTCTGTGAAATAAAATAAAATTATGTCAAACATTTTTTTTAAATAACGAATTGTTAATTTATTGCAAAGATGTAAATCAATTGATGTAATTACGATTTACTTATAATTTTAGTACATTCAGTTGGGGTTTTTTTTGTAGCCAAAATATCTACCATAAAGGTAACAAAAAAACTCCAAAGTGTTTGTTATTTCAAAATCTGTTATGCCTATTTAGCACCAAACAAAAATTACAAATAAAAAAAACACTACGCCGTCAACCAGAGTAAATTTTATAATAATATAGGAGTGAAATCGTGTGCACAAAAAATCGGTGTAAAAGGAACGTAAGTCCGGCCGGAATGCAATTTCGGTTATATCATAACAAAATGGATTAAATAATAAAATAAATCTTTGCAGAATGAAACAAATAGTCTGATCCATAAAACAAGATATTACCTATACAAGTCCTAGAGAAAATGTAAGAAAAAGCGCAATAAAACTATGTGTTTTATAAAAGTCTGGTTTGGACTAGGATTCCTATGTAGGTCCTATAGCATTTTACATTGTGTCGGTCCTATATTCCTACGGACTTCTATTCCTATTACACCGGGCCCGTATTGGCCTGAATTGTCATGACAGACGTACTTTAAACCTAATTGGGTATCAGCACGTAAACAAGTTATAACTAATAATTATTAACTAAGTGTATCTAGGGTTGGTCCCCGCCCCCGCCTCCAACATCTCAACAAGTAGCTGCATTGTATTTCTTGTTTATGCTGCACTCGCAACCATCAGAAGATGACTCACAAGTATTATTATTATTACTATTACTACTAAACCCATAGTAGTGGATGTCTTGCTCAAACTGACCCGCTATAGGATGTGTATTTATCTCGAGTACTAAGTAGCGAAAAATACATATCTCTATGAAAGCAGTGGGTGGGCATATTCTGTCCTTTGTGACACGAAGGGCACTTGTCTGGCTTTACTATTATGCTGTGTATTGTGGATGTCACTCAAATTACCACGATATCCTGTCTCAAATACTCACCATTTAAAGAAAAAACATCCCAACATCTACGAGGCAGAACCTCGACTATTTAAATTCGTTCAGTTGCAAAACTAATGATGTTATAGTTAGGTAGATATGTGCAGAAATTAATCCGAATTGTGCTCTTTGTGAAAAGAGCGTGAAACTTGGTATGATAGTAGCTTTGGATATGGGGAAGATTGTTAGCTATGGAGCCACTAGTATATAGTAGTAATAATCACATAGTACATAATTAGGTACACCCCTGATTAGAATCACTGTACGCTAATGATCTTAGGACAAAATTACGATGCACTGCAGAATTGTTATTTTTTAAATCAATGATTAATATTAAAAACTTGTTTTAAAGAAAGAGAATAATGTGTTTGTTAGCTCAGCAAACCCATTTAACTATCGTTAATATAATAATATATAATTATATGGTAGTTTAAACGTTGTTCGATGTACAAAGGCCATACTGTCTCCTGTATAGTGTTACATGCCATCTTGGACCCAGTGGTGGCAGTTAACTATAATTTATCAAAGTGCTTATAGCCAACTAAGGTCCAAGCACGTCTGTCATAGTCACGCAGTCCAGCTCCCTCGACTGCCTGTCCAGGACAGAAGTTAGTGTTAGAATTAGAGGAAATCTGCTACTCCTATTTGATAAGTAGAAAGGACTATTTTATAATTATGCACCTTCACTAGATGTTGCCACGTAATACATTTGTTTGTTGTGTTCTTATAATGATCATTGATGACGTATCGTTGCCACAGCAAGGTCAAGTTGTCAACCATGTGATTGTGCTGCTAGTTTGTTACTTCTCCGTCCCACGAGTAAAACCAATTGATTTTTAAGTCCTTCCCATTAATCTCGCTGACAGTGTGTGCAGCTTTTACTTTGGGGAGTCTGGTTCGAAACATCCTCACGATTCGCCATTCTTAAACTATATCAAAATAGGACTGTGAATTATATATATACATGTACTGCATTATTACAAAATGTAGGTGCTGTTCAGTCATACAACAAAGACAATAAACACATTGCTGTTGGCTTTATTCGTTTGCGCTGTGAAACAGATACACATATCATTTTAAACATAGCCAAAACTAGTATTAATTTACAATGTTTCTTTTGATGAAAACATCTTTTAATATATTAATTTGGGGACAGGATTTATAATGGTTTCAAATAATTTTTGGAATTTATAATGATGTGACTGTCATATGAATCTGTGCATTTCTGTCCTTTATGCTGCATACTAATTTTATTTCTTTATTATTAATAGTGTGTTTAGAATCATCTATAATTCATATCAATTATCCTATAATAATTAATTCATGATTTCTGAGACCATGTATTTGACACACAATGAATATAGCCTTATTGGTATCGTTAAACACAATTTTTAGCCAATAATAAAATGGATGAATGAATTAATGAATGAATGGGTGTTTAACGAGAAAACAGACATCGGCAATGGGTTGTCAAAACATGGTAAATATGAATCTGATGTGACTAAAAATACAAAAATCAGCGTAAAACACAGATCTAAGTAAAAACAATGATAAAACTTTTAAAATATAGGTTAAAAGACTATATAAATATAAAATGAACGTACCACAGAAAACATATTTTCCTACGGAACTTTAAAACTAGTTGTGGTGGCACCTAAATGATTCCACCACACATCTGTTACCAAATATGCTATCACTAACCGGCCTTAAAAGACCACAATCCACCACAATGTGACGCACTGTAATACTGTAAATAATTTATCAAACTGTCACCCATCTTGTCACGTGTGTATATTATTATAACCTGTTTATGTATATAATCCTCCTATGCCGTTGTGCAACGGCCCGAGTGCAATGTAAATTAAATAATCATAGATGTAACGTATTTTTCTTTACAGGTATGGTTCCAAAATGCTAGAGCTAAATACCGCCGAAACTTACTCAAGCAACAACAGGATCAGGGCAAGGATGACCAAGGTCAAGGTGGAACGGACGGAGACAAGCTGGAGCTAGACGACTCGTCGTCCATGCACGACCTCACTCAGGACCACTCCCCCGGGCTGTCAGACATCAGCTCCAGCCCCTCCCTGTCAGATCTCCAGACTCCAACACTGGAAGCTGATCAAAATACCAACAGCATTTCAGATCTCTTCTCCAACTCCATCTCCTCTATAAACTAAGTACGGTTTAGAAATCATTCTGTGTAAACATGTTCACAATGGATTCTCATTGACAACCAGAACGAAGTCATCCATTATGCGATTACAAACTATGGTGGATCTCCAAAGATGTTCGTCCTACGGCCAAAAGTTACGATGGATTCCCAAAGATATCCATCCATCTATGATATGTCGGCAACCAGAATAGAACCAAAGACCCAAAATGGAACTTCAAAGACGTCCATCGTATGACAACGGCCTATACGACTGTTCCTAAAAGACCAATAATAGTAACAAAAGCTCCCATGGATTCAGAAATGGAAGCATCATACGACCAAATGATCCAAAGAAGAATCTTTAAAGACATGCATCGTACGACCACAAGCTATTTGACTCGTCCTTAAAGGTATCCATCATACAACGAAATGCTGATGCTTTAACCTGTGTCGAAATGAGTTGTGTTTTCCTTTAATGGTACAAACACAAAAACCATACATAGGAAACTGCTTATGGATCGCACTTTACGACAACAAGGATGTGCGTGTTGGTTGTAACAGTTTTAAAACCGTCCCCACCTCAGTAACACGAATTTGAGTAACACGGATTTGTGTTCGCCATAATGTGTGGCGTACACGCAGTAGCCTGTGTATTTTAAATGTGTGACATCATATTGTTGTCATGTGCTTGTATGTTCAAGCCAGAAAGAACTAATACTGCTTAAATACTTCAGACATACGAGGTACGACTATACGCATTCCACGAAAAGACAAAACAGTGCTGCAAACTCAAATAGTTCTCAAATGTTTTAGGATTGGAAAAACTAATATAGTTGCGTCACCACTAAAGTCAAATTTGGTAATCTCAAATGTCCTGCATATATCCAGGAATAATTATCTCGAACTTCCTATATATCGAATATAATTTTATTGAGTGAACTGTTGGTGTTTTCGGTTAGGAAATAATAGACCTGGTAGTTGAGTAGCTACTGCAGTCAAGCGTGGTAATCTCGAATACAATGGATATAACGAAGGAATAAATGATCTCGAACTTCCGATATCTCGAATCTATTTAACTGAACATTTTAACTTCGAGATAAAGAAGTTTGACTGTGTTTTTTTCAAATGAACTGGACTTCCGATATCTCGATTCTATTTAAAAGAACGCTTCAATTTCGAGATAAAGATGTTTGACTGTGTTTTTCAAATGAAGTTTGTTGTCTTAATTACGTAACTATCTATTTGTGTGTTGGCGATGAACGATTAAGTATTGTCTGTCTCGTTATCGCTTAGTGTTCACCTGTTGTTAAAGTGCTATATTTCAAACTTTTGTTTTGTGTACACAGTCTGTCAAACAAAACTGATCGATCTCATTTTTTACTTATTATTATTATTATTATTATTGTTTTATGTTCGTGTTTCTAAAGAACCCAACGCAAAACCGCGTTGATTATTTATTTGAAAGGGAACTTGAAGACATTCAAGCGGCCGTAGCTTCCCACAATTAATAGTTAAGACAAAGAGGAAGGTTCTCGTTAATTGACGAATCTTTCTTTCACTAATTATTTTCCCTGTGTGTTAAAGGAACGGTCTCGAGTTTAAGATGGATGCCACTATAATAAGTCAAGACAAATATGTTTTCTGGGACTTTCTATGTATTGAAATTACAATTTACTTAAAATTTATTGCTTAAAATATCAATACATTATTATAATAATGCAATGCGGTTTTAGTAGCTTAATAATAATATGTTCCTTGTACTTTTGCCTACAACGATTTATTACGTGACAAACTACTGCAAGCAGAAGTTTGTATTAAGCTACTTCAGACATTTGTATGACCAGAAACACAGTGGATAGACAGATATTTGTATTCTAAGAAAGAGCATTTTAATTGTAATAAACACATTTTCAAGGCTATATTAGCAGGAAATATGTTACAATAGAATTTCGTCCGTACGTACAATGCTATCTGCCTTGAAACTCTTGATACCGTACCTTTAAAACTAGTTAATTCTACGTCTAGTTCTTCACAAACGAGTGAATGAGATTTTGTCAGATTTACAATAGTTTAAATCATCATATTTTGTGATGTTTATAGCTAATACAGCATTACTAATTATAAGGTTTCGTTTTATTCATGTGTGTCACCTGCCTAAAGATGAAGAATCAACTCTTATGAAAATGGAAATAATTTATATTAAAGATGATCAGTCATTATTTTGACGACGAGATGAAGCGAGTTGCAGACTACTAAACTTTATGTTAGCAGAAGAGAAAACACTGTCCTTGTTTATCTATATTAATTGCATACATGGTTTACATGATCCTACATATCAACAAACATTTCAAAAAATGTCATTATATTACATGAAATTAAATGTTACACGTCCATCGAATACTTCTTCAAAGTCACGGATGCACATAATTTGAACAGTCCTAGTGTCTGCAGACAAAACAGAGCCGAATTCGTTGACCCAAAAATCGGTGAGTGAGATCATTTAAAGTAAAGAAAATACAATGAAGATTTGATACACATGAGAGCCATACACACTCCACACATTATATTTTGATTGTTTTCTGTGTAACTCGAACCAGTTGCTTTAATAAGTCCATTGGCAAAACGACATTTAAATCTTATTCTTACAAGGTTTGTTACCATTTGTTTCAAAATTAAATTATTTACAAATTCGTAGACAGACAGATATTTGATGAAAGTCTCACTTGTGTACACATTATGTTTACATAATTAAAATACAGAAATAGAAGTATACAAGCCATTCTATAGAGTTAAACATCGGGTAGAGGCTAAGACCTCTATTTTAAACAACACTAAAGACAAACATTCATACAGTGTATATATGTATGTGTGTGTGGGTGCGTGCCTGTGTGCGTGCGTGCGTGCGTGCGTGTATGTATGTAATATACATACACACACAACAATTATATGAATACACCAGTGCCCGGTGTAGAACCTGTAGTGGGAGTCACCAGATCTTACGAGGTGAATAGCAAATGTTCAAATGGCGGACGCATACATACATGTACAGCAGCGTTACGTGAACGTTACGAGATTTCGCTTTATCCCAGCAATACGGTTTCTTTCACGAGCGCAGCTGAAGCACCACGTGTCTGCCATGGCTTGCTGTCAAATGGATCCCAGACGTGTTGAACTTATATCACAAAAATGTCTAAAATCAGCAACACATCCTCGACTGCAGCGATTTGATTGCAAGAGCAGACGTCAAGCATATTTGTTGGCATTTCGCATGCTTTCTGTATGCTGGAAAGGCGGATAGAACCGAGTTACCTCTGCGGATCTGGTCTTCATTCCGTCAGTGGACATACTATATCAAATATTAACCCCACGTCTTGCACAAACTTGGCTTCAGGTGCATGGGCAGACGTAAAACATATTGGGCGCGAAATCGCACGTTTCCAATATGGTGGAAGGGCGGAGAGAGGGAACCGGGTTGACCTCGTTTGGTCTGGAGATCGTTACGTCCTGTAAAGAAGACATTCAGGACAGCCGAGACTTCAGCGTTGAAGTTTTACTACTTTCATATCGTCTGCTGTTTCACGACCAGGCGTGGTCTCGATAATCACTACATGTTTACGACAACGTCTTGCCTCTTAGTAACGACGAGGTCGCTTCTTGCGTGGATTTCGTTTTCATTATTTGCGACTCTATCGTAGAATCAAGGCCCATTGCAGTCTATCTATTTCACCTGGTTGCTAATTCTAAGAGACGTGTCTATCCATTAATGTTTTTAAGTGTAAACGTTAGCATTAATGTAATTGGTCATATTTGACAAGTCTAAGGCTAAGTTTATCTGAGAAGTGTTTTATTATGAAAGAACAGAGATTAAAATTGTTTGACCTCGCGCCCATATCATTTTTTCGTATGCGCAGCTGCAATAGAACTATGTATCTATAATATAATTTATACATGTTTTGAGTACAGTCAAACATCGTTACATCGAACTTGGTGATTCGATAACCCTGGATATCTCGAGGAAATATATTTCTTACACACCCGTGTTTACCATTTTGATTAACAACTTCGCCATAGTAATGACCCGAGTGACCTGCATTGTTCTCTGCGTGTCTGCCCTATGACGTCAACAGTTTTGACTGCGGATTCATTCATTCAACGCTGTATCAGGCCTCAAGCTAGGTCTAAATTATAGGGAGAAGTGACTTCTCCCGCTTGCCCTTGTGAGGGAGAAGTTTTCAACCAGAGGGAGACTTAAATATATACAATATAAAAGAAACGTTACTTTTACTTCATAAATCCTGACCAGTTCTAAGTTTGACCTTGTTTTTACAGACAGCGGTCGGCTTCCATGTCGAAGAAGGTGAAGATGATTAGCACGGAGGAGAAAGAAATGCAGCAAATCGCCGACTTCAGACAACAGTTGGCGATCAGACGGAAAAAATCTCAAGTCTCTCACAATCAAGCGAAGAAATCTGCTGCGTACAGGCCACTGGAGTCACAAGTGAAACCAACCGTGCCGGTCGAGTTCAACTTCAATACGGATTCCCGCGTCAGGAATAGCAATCCAGAACTGGACAAATTGACGTCTCGTTACACGGGCATGCAGAACACCCGACAGTCAGATTCTGATGTAAGCAACATTTAGAAACTATTGAAACAAAATTTAACTTATAAATAGAGGATATTAAACGAGCTACCCTGTATTATCAAGTTTAGAAACATTCCTGTCAGTGGGTGGGATGGTTTTAACAACCCAATTAAATGACACGTTATACTGATAACAATTATGATATTTATTTTCCCCGGTTAGAGTGCCCACTGGGGTAATAAATTGGTTTAAAGCAATTTAGTTTTTCCTTCCGGTAAAATTGCATTTGTTTTAAAACACAAAGTTTGATTTTACAAATCCAGTTTAGCAAGTATTACACTATTCCAATGTCGTTATAAAGATACACACTTGGCTACATAGATGAGAATCTTTCGGAATTCCGGATTTTTTATAACATAAATTTACCATTCCGGGTTTTGCACAAACCACCAATTTTCAATCGGCAAATTGACGTCTGGATTAGAGATCATTTTTTGACACTGGAATATGCCTAGAATCACTCCATTACAATTCAGATTCAAAGTGTAATAATGCTTTCTACTTCAAATTAGTTTATTATATATCCATTTGTTTCAGTCTACTGCTCCCAAAGGTCTGACTAAGCCTCAGCCTTTTAAGCTGTCTGCATCTCGGAAACGCTCTTTGTCAGTGACGAGGGAGAAACCAGTAGAAAAAGTAGAGGTAAAGAATCGAGTAATACCGTACATCATTTGTCTGTCAATGGCACAGATGTCACATTTAAACGTGATGTTGCCAATGCCTCGGCAGACAACTTTGCATATAATTCATCTACTGCCTTTTGTACACATTCATTTAATACCATTAAAACTAAGGCTGAAAAGCAACCTATTAATTTTGATTCTGGTAATGCTGAGGTATACAACAAGCCGTTTTCTCTCTTGAGGATGTGCAGGATGCTCTTCGTAGAGCCCATGATACTTCAGCAGGACCGGATGATATCCACTATCAGTTGCTAAAACATCATTACTGGTTCTATTAGATATATTTAATAAAATTTGGTTCTCTGGTGACTTTCCTTCCGATTGGAGGAAAGCCATCATGAATGGGGTAAGGATCCAACTAATTGCTCTTACTAGTTTCATATGCAAAACCATGGAACGAATGATCAATCGCCGACTCATTTGGTATATGGAATCACACAAATTGCTTACTAACATGCAATGTTGGTTCAGGTCCAAAAAAGGCACCGTTGATCATCTTGTTAGATTCGAAACGTTTTCCAGGGAAGCTTTCATCCATAATCAACATTTATTTTCCGTGTTTTTTAATATGGAGAAAGCTTACGCCAAAAAAAAAGAGTTACTCGTTTCCTATTACATGCTGGAAAAATATAGGGTAGGTAGGAAAAACATTTTATTTTGGAAAATAATTATATTTATGGCTATTAATAAGTATTGATAGATGTTAATAGTTTTGGAATGTTTTCGTGGAAATCGATATTATATCAAAAACATTTTTTGGACATAAGAAAAAAGTTTTAGGTCGGCAGATTCAAATTAGGGTCGGTCGGGTAACCGGAAAAACAAACAATATTTTATGATACTACATGGAAGTACGGTATCTTAAAAGACCTATGGCATGGGCCTTCCTGATTTTATTTCAAATTTTTTAAGAGATAATTAATTTAAAGTGAAGGTGGGATCAACTTTCTCCGATTCTCACTCTCTAGAAGTGGGCGTACCGCAAGGTAGCATCCTATCTGTTATCTCGTTTTTAATTAAAATTAATAACATGTTAAAACCTGGTGTTGATAGCTCTTTATATGTGGATGAAATTGCTTGATGCGAAGACCAAAAGTGCTGGGGTGTCGTAAAACATTCATTCATTCCTTCAAACTACATTTTTTTTTAAACACAAAGTTTGATTTACAAATCCAGTTTAGCAAGTATGACACTGCTCCAATGTCGTTATAAAGATACACACTTTAGATTAACAAATAAAAATATTGTAATGCAAATACATACAAAAAATCTTCAGAAAAATCCGCCACATTTTTTGCAGACGATGCAAGATTTTTTGTATGTATTTGCATTACAATATTTTTATTAGTTAACCTAAATTTATATAATTTGGACACAAAAATAAGAATTTTTTTATTTGTTTTAAATGTTTACCTTTTTTCTCTACGTTAAACGGAACTAAAGTAATCTACCAAACACATACTACAAATGTTCAGACACTAAGTATAGTTTATTATATATCCATTTGTTTCAGTCTGCTGCCCCCAGAGCTCTGACTCAGCCTCAGCCATTCAAGCTGTCCACGTCTCGGAAACGCTCTGCATCAATGACAAGGGAGAGACCAGTAGAACATTTTGAAAGTGTAGCACAACAAGTGATAGCTTTCCACAGGAAGACACCAGACAGATTTAGAAAAGTGTCCAAGACAGTTCCAAGTAATAACACTCTATACGGTCTTTAATGCTTATCTATAGTTAGTTAGTTATAACGTATTTACGTGCTTATATCCAATTAAGCATCAAGCACATCTGTCATGGTCACACAGTCCAGCTGCCTCGACTGCCTGTCGAGGACAGACGTTAGTGTTAGTATGAGAGAGGAAACATGCTACTCCGAATTGATAAGTAGCAAGGGATCTTTCGTATGCACTTTCCCACCGACAGGTTAGCACATACAACGGCCTTTGTTAAACCAGTTGTGGACACTGGTCGGTATAAGTGTCATTACACCTACCCATTGAGCCTGA
>JAUTCZ010055817.1:0-10407 GCA_032273805.1 Melanodrymia brightae | reverse complement strand
CTCACTTCAGTCTGACTCCAGTGATCATCAGTTCTGTCTGACGAGTAGTGCTAACCACCCAACATCTTCCCACTTCAGTCCGACTCCAGTGATCATCAGTTAGAACTGTCTGACGTGTAGCGCTAACCACCCAACATCTTCCCACTTCACTGTGACTCGAGGGATCATCAGTTCTGTTTGACGTGTAGAGCTAACCACCCAACATCTTCTCACTTCAGTCTGACTCCAGTGATCATCAGTTCTGTCTGACGAGTAGTGCTAACCACCCAACATCTTCCCACTTCACTGTGACTCCAGTGATCATCAGTTAGAACTGTCTGACGTGTAGAACGCTCATCATGTTGTCTCTGTTTGCTCTCCTCCTTGTTGTCGGTGCCGCATATGCACAGATTCCAACTATATGCTCAACGCCGCCAAGACTGCAGGTATGTACTGCGTTGCTGTACTTGTATCAAATTAGAAATAGAAGCAACTGCTTACCATGTTTCGCACCAATCATTTTTGCTCCGCTGCATCTCCAAACAATAGCGTGACCGTAGATGTGTATTAGCTATCCAGGTTCTAGTTTCGGCGATCTATTCGTACGTCGCAGATTGAGCAATTTGACTTAAAACGACATTTTGACATTTCTGTTTTATTCCTAAATGTATGCAATTATGTAGACAAGAAGGACAGTGTTTTCTCTTCTGTTTGTACGCAGATTAAATTGTTTGTGTTTGGCTGCATGCCTTCGTCACGTGATCTCGATTGTCTCGCCAAAATGGTGTACCTAAGTTACTGAGCATTTGTTTAAAACAATCGTAAAGAGAAGTAGAGGTTGGGCGTACATTAGCGTTAGTAGAGTAATTATTATTATTGAGGCTAATTATTTGTATTATATAGAGGATATTAAACTCTGTATTATCAAGTTTAGGCCAAATAAAAAAAAAGTTGGTGATAGTCCCCGCCCGTACCTGAACAATGCGCCCGCCCCTGAATTTATTTTATTTTTTATTTGGTTAAAAACTATTTTTTTCACAAAAAAACAAAACAAAAACCAACCTCCCCCCACCCGTCCCTGATTTGTGTGATGAAAATGCAATCACCAACTCTTTATTTTTATTTTAGCCTTACGTCCCAAGTGAAATAATGTTCATTTGTCACGAGCTTTAAAATGAAAATTATTTCACAAACTTAAACTTTATTAAACTTGATAATACAGGATAGCGAATGTTTTAGTTATTACTTCAGACATTTCATTATGAAACTTTTTCTGATTTTCTGTATCCTTATTTCTATATATTTTTTACTTTAAACATGTATACGTAAAAAATAAAATACTAAACTCCTTTCATTTCAATACCATTTTTAATATACTCGTTCATAAAAATGGTATTAAACTGAAAGTCGTTTAGTATTCTATATATATTTATTTTCCCCGGTTAGAGTGTATTTTAGGGCCTTGTCTCATTTTATGGTAGCGTTCAGGTTGACAGCAGAGGCGGATCTAGGTTAGTCGGCCCCCTTAAATTGTGCGAGTTATTATTTTATTATATATTAATTTTCATTTTTTACGTTGATTTTGAAATTTCGTGTACTAGGTGCTTCATTGGGGCCCCCACCCCTAACTGGATTTTCTGGATCCGCCACTGGACAGATGTTAAAGTAGGGCGTCATATACATGTAACTATGTCAGCGTATAATTATGACTTTATACATGTATTAAACTATTTAAATTAATTTATTCGTCTGGGTTTGTTTTAGTGCGGGTCGGGACGTAGTCTAGAGGTAGAATGTCTGCCTGTGGCGGGATAGGTCGTGGGATCGATCCTCCACTGCGCAGATTATTTTACGCGCTATTTTCCGTTTATCAAATTCCGTGTTGTGTGCTATTCTGACTATGTGATAGCGCACATAAAAGACCCCTTGCTGTTTTTCGGTAAGAGTAGCCAATGAAGCGGCGATAGCTGGTTTCCTCGGATACCATGTGTCAACATAACCATGCGTCTGACGTCCAATAACCGCTGATTTATAATCAACGTGTTTCTAGTGGCGTGGTTAAATAAAACAAACTTTACTTTTACTTTGTATTCGTGCCCGTTTCTCGGTTTAACCCGAATCTTGCTCGAGGTCGAAAGACATCATTAATTTTGTCAAAATGAGACTGACAAATGGTCCTACGTCACTACGCCATTATTAAATTGATTTCAATGCAATTACTATGTCAGAACATACGCTGTAAATATTTTCCTAATATCAACACTGTCATCCTGTTACAATAATTGTTTAAAAGTAAAATTAGTTCTTAAAGGGACAGTCCCGAGTTTTAAGACGAGTGCCACTGTACGTGAGCGTCTTATGTCATTTGGAATCCAGGACATAACCCCACTGGAAAAAAACACACCCGGACATAACAGTATTATTTATGTAAATTTATACCTACTCATTTTAGAAAATGTATTAGTAAATTCCGCCTATCAGCTCACAATCTTGCCAACTGGTAGATATCAAAATGTAGATAACTCAAAAAGAGTGTGTTTTATTTGTGCCGACAATACAGAAGATGAATATCATTTTGTACTAATTTGTCCATTATATAATCAGCTAAGATCAATGTATATCAAAGCACATTTTTGGAAATATCCGTCTGTATTTAAATATATTCAACTACATGTATTTAACTCTCATAATACTAAGCAGCTTTGTAACCTAGGTAAATACTTATTCCATGCAATAAAATTGAGAAATAACATTATTTAATATCAGCTGTATGCATTCTCTTATTGAAATATATATGTATGTATATACATGTATTTATTTCAGTGTGATACTACACTATTATTATTATTATTATTATCACTGTTCACCTGTATACTACACTGTATTGTTGTTATATCATGTACTGATGAGCTAAACAGCTCAAAGTCAATAAACAAATACTAAAATAAAATACCGGTGTGGCAGGATACGCTCATATTTTGCTTCACTGCTTTAGCTGTGATTCGTGAATGCATGTCATCTCGAGTCCTAATCACCCTTTAATCCAGACATGATTTTGTCGTTTATATTTCTGAAGCGAAGACATGGCTTTGTAGTTTTAGGATTGCAAAATGACAAGGATATCATCAAGGATATTATTTCTTTTAACCCATCGATGGTCTACGAGAACTCCCGGTAGCGGAAACATGCATGTTACGCGTTTATAAAGGGCAATGCTGTATAGTGTTGTAATTGTTTTGCACCAGTAATTTGTAAACAATGTTAAATATTTAAACCCAACCATACACTTTTGACAACGAGTTTAACTAACCTCACATCAAGTAAGCAAGCTGTTTGTTGAATGGTGGAGGAATCTAATGTTTAAATATTTATTTTGTAATTATGCTGCTGGGAAGCGGTTTGCATGTCTGGCGCCAATCAGTTCAATAAACCCCAATTCAGATGAATAATGAAAAAGAAACGCTTTCGTTTATAATAAACGTTGGTGGTTGTTTACGTATCAACGGTTTACTTAAAACGGTGTTTAAAAACTCCCAACTTAGCGATATAGCTCAGCGGTTAGTTAGTTAGTTCTAACTTATTTACGTGCTTATATCCAATTACGGTTCAAACACGTCTGTCTTGGTCACACAGTCCAGTTGCGTTGACTGCCTGTCCAGGACAGAAGTTAGTGTTCGTATTATAGAGAAAACATGTCACTCTTGGTGAGTAGCAAGGGATCTTTTATAAGCACTTTCCCACAGACAGGACTGTACATACCACGGCCTTTGTTAAACACAGTAATCAATTTATCTTTCTAATTTACTAATTGTTTCAACCCTTTTACCCTTTTACATACGTAGTAAATCGACAGCTGTAGTTAAAGTAACCTAGGCCTAATGACAGATAATTATCATCACTGCTTTGGCAGCGATTCGCGAGTATGTGCCATATCTACTTTGTCGCAATGTTCATTCGACACTACCTTGTGTAGAGATACGCATTTGGCCATGTCATTACATACCTGACCAAATCCTACAACTATATATCAATACCTGGCAATTTCGATGAGTTTGGACCATTATATATTTTATGGCTGTCCATTTTCACAGCTAATTTGAGTCTATAAATAAGCATCTCCTGTAGTTTGTTCAATAACACCTCCACATGAGCACATCCTTCAAACTGTGTCTTGCTATGCTATTTGGCTGCTGATAGTGCCCATGGGGGTAGCTTTGGGGTGCTTCATCTTTTGATTATTTATGAGAAACTTGAACAAGATAAGAACGGAATATTTGTTCAATATTACATGCGCGTATAATGTATAATATCTATAGGCCATACATCGTCAACTAGTCTAATTTGAAATTAGCGAAGCTTCTATTTCCGATACCCATAGCTTGACCATGGCTATAGTTACAGTTTTTGCGGACATATTCTGAAAGCCGGAGTAAAAGTTAGACAAAATACAAGTGTTCAGCGTCTAGCCTGATATTGGATTATAAAAACACTAAATTTAATTAGCGAGTGCAAACAGTGGCAGAGTCCATATTTTTCAGTTTTCAAAAACTATCCAGACAGTTGACATTTTGCACAAGACCGTTTTACCATTAAAGTTATTTTTAGTAATGTTTTCATTGAAATCTGAGAGAGGGTCACGGGAGTTGGCATGGAATTATTAGTATTACGTGTATTGCAAATTATATGTTTGTATATAAATAAAATAACTATGAAATGTTTTCTTTAAAGTGATAATGTTTGCATTGCAGGTTTGACATCGACGACAATTCCTATGTACCTCGCTGAATGTTCACCATCCCATGTCCGCGGTTTCCTCGTGTCCACCAACATTGCCATGGTCGCATTTGGTCAGTTAATGGCTAATCTTGTAGATGGAATATTTGGATCCGATTCGTCAAACGGATGGCGGTGGGTTATTTTAAATATTTATTAAGGACATTTTTATTTGAAAATATGTTTTAAAACTATAAACAGAATCAATTTAAAATAATTATATACAAATTAGAAAAATCATTACACTGGATACAATCCTAAAAAGTAATGTATTTCCATAGATACATTGCGGTAGAATTAGCCGGTAATCATTATATCCTCATGACAATTTATTCAAATGTCCAATCACATGAAAATACATTTGTACAGCCACTCAATACAGTATTTTATTGGTTTTCAGGTATATGTTGGGGTTGGGCAGTATTCCATCCTTCATACAATTCGCAGGCTTTCTCTTTATGCCAGAGAGCCCACGATGGCTGATCATCCAGGGCAAAGAGGAAAAGGCAAGAAGGGTCCTTCAGTCCATGAGAGGACAGTTAGATATAGAAGACGAGTTTGACTCCATAAAGCAGACTTGTACGCAAGTGCAACAGGAAGAAAGGTCCAGATGTTAGTATGCAAAAACTAACCTGAAAACACATTATATTAATTACCATTTTTTGCATCCAGCATTCTATGATAAAATATAGCTTTCAGGGTTATCGTTTACTTATGTTCTAGCATTTGATGTCTGTATCACAAATACGACATTAATTGACATATCCATACCATGATGATTTTAATCAATGCCATGTCACACGATGAACTGTTGTAGTTTCATTGGGATTATAACATTCAAGGATTCCAGAAAGTTTCATGAAGTAAGTATAATGGTAGACACAGAGTCCCTACGAATCTTAAGCCTGATGCGTTAACCACTGCGCTATGGAAGATGGTAGAACATTTAATTCTATACATGTATGCTAGTATATTTCATTTGTTTTTGTTAAATATTCTGAAGATTCTAAAATTACATTTTTATAGCCCATAGGAAGACAAACATTTGTTCTTTTATTTCAGCTCACAAGCCAATTCTAATTCAAATGTTGCAAACACCATCAATACGCAGAGCTTTGATTGTGGGTTGCAGTCTGCAAATATTCCAGCAGGTTGCAGGGATAAATACAGTTATGTGAGTTCAGACCATTTTTCAATACAATACACCACTAAATTATAAAATATCTTTTCTTTCACCAACACAGAGTACATTCCCTAGAAAAACAAATCTTATCAGACAAATTAAAGTTTAATTTATGTTGTAATTAATCAAGGAAGAAGATTAAAAGAATTATAAAAATTGTTCATGGACGTCATGTATGCAAAGTTTGTCATCTATATATATATATAATAATAATAATTAGTGGTTTGAAATTGTGGTAATGTTTCTTTTTAACAGTTTGTATGTCCTCGTTCACTGTTTACAATTCTTAAATCAATAAGTGTTAATCATTACCACTTCAACAAGAAGAGATGATCATTATCTCTTCAACAACTGGTTTTTTGAGAGGTTTTGTACACGTTAGAACACGCAAGCATTGTGTTCTTTAATGACCACTATCGGCTTCCTCTATTTGCAGGTACTACAGTGCTACGATTATCCGTATGTCTGGTGTGGAAAGTGACGAGGCGGCAATATGGCTATCCGCCGTTACAGCTGCTGTTAATTTTCTCTTCACTCTCGTTGGGTTATTTTTGGTAGAGAAAATTGGTAGACGTCCATTGACACTGGGGAGCTTGATGGGTGAGAAATAGGACACATGCCGGTCCATTTGTACAAAAGTAGAACTCTAATCAATAAAGCAAATAATTCGCCAATAAAAATTGCCTAGTTTAATAGCAGCCTATTAAACATGCATGTATTGTATATACATCAGCTAGGCCCCATACTGAGTGCAAATAATATAAAATTTGCTATAAAGTACACAATATACACAGTTCAGCTAATCTTTACCAAATTGGTAACCAATACTAAACAATTTTAATGTAGTATTGGTAACGTGTCATAACCTGCTCTTCTTTAAAGACTATTTTTCTTTCTATTTCAGGTGCAATTGTTAGTCTTGCCTGGTTGGCAGTGGGCTTCAATCTTTCAGCTCTTAATACTCCACAAATTGACATTGTGGAGCCATCAGCTGCATTGTCTCACTGTGCACGTTACAGGTTAACAGTTTTAATATAACATACTATTGTGTACGGTATTCCTTAGGTTAATATAGAGTAAAATTCAAATCTTTTTGCAATTAGTAAACAGCTTATTGGCATGCTTTTAAGTACGGTATTTTCTCATTGATTTCTGGAATATAGTGATCAATGTGTAACAGATAGAAGTCTAGCATCTTAAATCATAGATCATGTCTTGTTATGTCAATGAAATCAAATAAACATGCATGTATACAAAATGAGTCAAGTTGAAGGTGAATCGTTCTTAATGGCCTTAAGCCTCGAGAAATATTATTACACAATTCTTTTAATACTAGTATTCGTATAGAACAACCAATGTATATAAATAACACCTTAAATGTCCCTCATGTTCATGTCTACATACAAATTCATGTTGTCAAATAAAGCGTGATTTTTTCCCAAACAGAATCTGTAACGACTGCAGACGTGACCTAAACTGCGGCTACTGCTACATGAGTGAGGCCAACAGTGTTGGGAATTCGTCATGTCTACCGACATCATACGACAATCCATGGCTATCATCCTCAGGTCGATGTAATGCTACTTCACTGCCTGGACATCTTACATGGGCCTACGATTATTGTCCAACTCCTTATTCTTGGATGCCAATGGTGGGCCTAGTCATGTACCTTATATTTTTTGCACCTGGTGAGTCACATTGTTTTGTTGAATAAAATACCCAAAGCAGATTTTTGCAAATTTTGCATATTCTTAATCTACGTAAAACTTCTAAATGATGCTAGAATAGGTTTTGAACCATTTTAGGTCCAGGCTGAAACCAACGATCAGACTAGTTTAGAGAGATATGAATGATTATCACATTAACAGTTATGATGTTACAGTGTCCTTGTTACTTTACAGAGATGATGTCAATTTTATTAACTCGCTGGGGTCACTTTTGTATATGTCTGCAATACATTTGTTGTCTGAAGTTAACTGTTTCCGAGATACTGGCATCTCTTCCATGACATAGCCATCATCTTGGATTTATGTTAATTAGGTACCTTTTGCATGTTTTCAGAGGACGATGTTTTCTTGGAGGTCGACAAGAGGGTACTAAAGCTGAATCAAGCAAAAATAGTTCTTTTACAATTTGTTCTAGGTTCACCTAATCATGCCCTGACTTAACCAATTGATGAATCTATCTTTCGTTAATCACTTTGTTGACACTAGATGTTTGTAAACGTTAACTTCATAATAGTGACCTTAACTTGTGAATAATTTTCTTTTGCAAGGTATGGGTCCTATGCCATGGACTATAAACTCTGAAATCTATCCTTTGTGGGCAAGGAGTGTTGGAACATCCATCTCAACATTTTCTAACTGGGCCTGTAATCTGGCTGTGTCCATGTCCTTCCTTAGTTTAACTGAATCACTCACTCGATATGGTTAGTATTTTGAATGAAATTAGGTCTGATACCAAGTTTAAAGACTGTGCCTCAGCATAGCATAGTCTCTAATTGGCTTACATCTTCGAAAAATCTTTAATTTGATGTTAATTAAATGTACTTTCTACCCAATGTCCTGATCAATCATTGTTACTTTTCATATAAATATCTAATCCAATGTCGCTGTTGTGATCGCTCACAAGTGAAGATATTTTCCACATTTGAGGAAATGCTAGAACATTCTACTCAGTCATGAAAAATAATAATTGCTATGGAATCAGTCTAAATGGCAATTAACATGGCCTGACATTAAAAAAGTGCTATTACTTGCAGGTTAGGGTATAATGCCAATCTTCATCTATCGAATGGCTGAAATGATGTTCTGAACAGCCTGGTGTTCTTACTTTGAGTACCCGGTATATTAAAAAAACCAATGATGACAATTATGATCCCGATTTGGCTTGTCTGAAAAATGTAAATTTTATGTACAATATCAGGCAAAAACAAAATTCAAAAAATAAATTTTAACATATAACATAGTTTTTCATTATCTTTTCTTTCTCTTTAACAGGTACATTCTGGCTATATGCATGCTTAGCATTTCTTGGAGCAATAATTCTGGCACTGCTTTTACCAGAGACAAAAGGTCGATCCCTAGAAGAAGTAGACGGATTGTTTACCCGCCCATGGTTTGGAAATCCTGGACCTCCAATAAACTATAACACAAAAACTGTGCAATATGTACACATACGAGGGCTGAACAGAGATGGGCGAGAATCTGAACTAGATTCACCAGAATAAACAGATTATATTTACCCACATTCTGAAGGAGAAAGTGACAGTCAGGCATGCATGAATCTTCGCTAGCCAAGGTGTACCATTCCGTCTATTAATAGACTCTGGAGTTTATTAATAGATGAAAAGTGCCTTGGCTAGCGAAGATGGCATGCATGATGCACTTTAAGATGGTGAACCAGTGAAAATAGTTTCCAATACATGTAGTCAGTTTCCCTAGCAGTGAGTTAATACACATTTCTTTAACCAGCAAGATAACAACTGTACATGTAACGACTAAGTCCATCTTTGAGAAATTACAATAAAAGTGACAAGCTAAAAAAAACGGAGTTTATTGAAGACAGTTTCTTACTGAAGCACTTTGTATTCTAAATCAACATGTTTATAACAATATCAGATTGGATTGTCTTTAAAAATTGTGACAGTATATCCTGCAATATACATGTACTAAGGTAGATTTCATGGTAATTGGCTGGTGATGTTTACAAATTCATGCCATATTGGTTCTCATGTGGCAGCTTGTGGACAGTCAAATAATAAAACAAATTGGCCATTCGTTGTATAATCAGTACAGGTACTGTACAAAATCATTGAAATTATGTATTTAAGATTATGAAATGAATTAAAAATCAGGGACATACTAGATTTAACATGGTACATAGGCTTTGCGGAGGCCCCCATCCTCCCTACATGTACCCAGATACAAAGTTTAATCATGGTACATCAATTAGTGTAGGAGATATGCTATGGAAACCTAGATTTCTTCTATTTATGTCAGAGTGACCTGCTTTTGGTGTGCGACACACTGCCTTCCCTACATATACCCAATAACAAAGTTTGACCACCCTATATCAATTAGTGTACGAGACATGTCACGGAAACCTAGAAATTGTTCCATGTTGGTCAGAGTTTAAGATGTAGGTCACATTGACCTACTTTTTGGTGTGCGACTCACCGCCTTCCTTACAAGTACCAACTCACAAAGTTTGATGACCCTGTATTACTTAGTGTGGGAGATATGCCATGGAAACCTACATTTGTTCTATGTAGGTCAGAGTATAAGATGTAGGTCACAGTGACTTACACCATTAGTTATGCTAGTTAACATTGAGTACTCAGGGTATAATCTTTCAAGGGTCCCTTTTTGGAAAATTGGGAAAAAATAACGCGTTAGACAGAAAAAGAGGACTTTCGTCATTTTGTTTATTCGCAGTAGTCAACATTAGGATGTCTTATGTTGACTGGTATT
>JAUTCZ010055806.1:0-10408 GCA_032273805.1 Melanodrymia brightae | reverse complement strand
AAATGTTTTTCCTACCTACCTACCCTATATTTTTCCAGCATGTAATAGGAAACAAGTAACTTTTTATTTTCGGCCTATCATAGCAACATCAATTCAATGAAAATGCTTATAGTTTTACAGCACATCTAATGCCTCAAATTGTTTAATCTAAGTGAGCTGTTTTTCACTTGTCTGCAAACATGTATAAATTTGAAATAACAAGTAACGGTCTGAATAATAGATGTACCTGTAGTTGTTCCTAATAAAAAGTTACAATTTTTATAATTTTCCCAGGACTCAAGCCCTTTTTCTCCAGTATTGTTTGTGAACCTCAAAAATCAATTATATTTAACAATGGTTTCAGCCCTTGACTGAACACCTCTATAGCATGACAGTTTCCAATCAGTGGAACCGCCCCCGTATTGATCTTAAGTACATTTATTTCACTTACATTTACGTACAAGCAATTTATCTTGTTGAAAAGCAATGTGTAGCTCTTAGCCGTACACTACAACTGTAGTCACCTGGAATAACCTGTATTCATAGTACATTCCTAATGTCATATGCCTTATTAACTGCAGATATTTTGGCCTGTGACCAGCTTCCTGATATATAATTATATATGTATGTTATATATCTATACACAAACACATGTCCTCAGCTTGCTTGTGCCAGTTTCGGTCTTTTGATTCATAGACTTAAGTGACTGTCAGTTTCCTTTGATCACCTGATAATAAATATGCCTTAAGGGGTATTTGAGGCTATTCCCTGACCTAAAGCGTACACTGTATCTACTTGTATATTGCTATGAATTATTTGATATAATAATATCCTTTAGCATTTTAGAAATTTAAAATGTTTTGCATTCGGTGGTTTAAAGTTTTATATCACTTGATTTTTTAGTTGGCTTGAGTTTTAAAACTTATTTTTTAACTTGAGTTTAAACAATATAAGTTTCTATAATTAGCTTCATTTAAAAAAATGGCTTGCTTGGTTGAAAAAGTTGCTCATCTTATTTTAAATAATTCAACTTAAAATAAAGATTTTGGAAATGCCTTATTATAAACAAGTAGAGTCAGTCATTAAAACAGTTTGAATGGAATGTTATCTTACACATACATTACAACCTCCATAACTGGACAATTATGCCATAGCATTGTGACAGCAATTTTAAAGAAAGTAATTAAATAATCATAATTATATTGAATGCCAACATTCAGAACAATTGATTAATTAAGTTCTATTTGGAATGACAACATAAATGTACAAATCCACAACAAACAAAAAGTTCGGTTTAGAGGGAATTCCAGTTTGTGAGGATTCGGTTTAGAATGGTTTCACTGTAGTTTGATTTGTGGGTGTGGATCAAGTGACAGAAAATAGTCTATTATAGTCTTACATGTATTTAAAAAAATATATGTATACATGTATATGTTTATGTTTATTATTTTTGATTTGTGAGGTAATAAAATGCCAAGCCATTATGTGATTTACCAGTATAATTACATGACAAGCGTTTGATGAATGTGAATTGTGTCTGTCTCTGTGATTGTTACTGTGACAGTTGAGACAGTCGAGACATTCGATCATCATTCAGATGATGTGTTATTATCACCGGGTGTCACTGTCTTGTTAATCAGGAATTCCTATACTGATTACTCACAGACTTGTTTTTCTCATCCTGTTATATATTGTCACATCTTGGCTTTCATTCCACATACCGTGATTGCAATACTGACAACAGACTTCCGTACACACTTCAAACTATCTTTTATTTGTTTGTTTGTTTAAAACTGAAGAGTTATGTGCATCCATATCTGTCATAATTAAAAATATTTACATACTTTGACAGTAAAAGTATAAATATGATTGTGCATTGACATGGCCATCTTTGTTATACATGTACATGTACATGTAATCTACATGTAGTAGGCAAAGGGAAAAAATAGACATTTTTGTTACGTAAAATAAGTAATCATTGTCATACCTGGGACATTCAATCACATTTTCCAATGGGAAACAATGCTTAAAAAAATACCAACTTACAATGTAGGTGCACTTAATGTTTTAAAACAAATTTATATAAAAACTCCACTTTTCCACCAAACCGATTGAAGTGACATTCCTCCAACAGAGAATCTTACAATACATGGCTGATTATCTATAGGTTATGGTCTTCTATACATCTACATATCCTATAACACTAACAGGTCTGCCGAGGAGAGTATTTTGCCTTATTTTAAACAAATCTAGTTATGGTTCTTTTTCCACTTGACTCATGCAAATAGATATAAATTAATTAGAGAAATAAAACTGGTAATTATAATTTATATGTGATAAATCTCTTCCATTGAATATATAATAAGAACATTTAGAAAACAAATCTAGAATTCATTTTTTAAAATTGATTTAATTAATTTTTGTTTGCCACACAATTGGTCAAGAAATCTAATTTTGCTGTATTGATTTAACTATATATAATTTTATTTGCTAAACTGAAACATTTATTTTTTTAATATTATTATACATGCACTTTATTTTCATGCATACATAATTCTAATACCAGGGTAAAACTTGTCTACAGTGCTCAACATAACAAAATAAAGACGGCTGATGTCAGACATGTTACCATTCACAATGAAGTCTGAATGCCACTCACACACACACATACAGTATTATTGAATTGTTGTTTATTTAAAGAGAAAAAAATATTAGGATCTTGATTCATTTCTCATCTCCACTAAAAGGTAGGTCTGTAAAATATTAATGAACACATTTAAAGTGACTCATTAGCTCACCTCAACATTAAGGAGCGTTGTCACTTGTCACTCTCCTTTTACAACAAGCTCTGCATAAAATGTAGACTCTAATGCATGCTGCAAGTTGTTACTTATTAAAACTGATACAATGTTCCCAATGTTCACTGCTTGAAATGGGGGCCATTAGAAACTCAGTCTTTTGAATATATTTATAACAGTTCAACCACAGTTGCAATTTGTTAACAACTCAGTCTTTTGGGGCATATTGCAGAAGTATATTGATAGTATCAACTATCCTTGTTTATGAACCAAATAAATTAAAAAATTAACATAAAATGTTTTTAGCAAACAAAATTTTACAAAATCTGAACAAAATTAGTATTTGGTTTGACCTCATCCTTCCCCTTCCAATACTAAAATCAAACATTGATCAACCAAACATGGACCAATGTTTTTATATTATAGAAAGCAATCTGAATATGGCTTTTACTGCTCCCAACCATCCTGAAAATTGTTCAGATTGTAGAACACATCGACATTTAAGCAAGGGCACTAAATTAATGTGTCAATTTAATTATTATATTTTTTTTACAAATTTCTTTTCTTTTATGAAATTCAAAACATTCAACTTTTTCAGGACAAGTCAAATTTTGGCACATCCAAAAAATGGCAAGTGCAGAGACCTGTCAACCATCATGTTTTTCACAGCATGCCTCCTATTATTTCATCATTAATCTTTTTCTCCTGCCCAGGAGGAATTTTCGCCCAGGATATCACACTTTTCTACAATACACAAATTCATATCTACTGTACCTTTTAAATAATCATGCATGGTATTTCATTTGCTCAGTTTAGCCAATTTCAGTTTCCGACATCATGATTTGTAATCAGCTGAAGTTTTTTTAATCAATTTCATTGTTTGCCAATGTAAAAATTGTGGGACATACATGTATGGAGTGTTTTGCTGTTATTATTATGTCTACAAAATGTACACATTTAATTATTTATATATTTTTTAATATGAATACCCTGTTTTTTGGTCTAATCTCTTGTTTTTTTATGGACCTGTATCCTTTTATGTCAGGTTTCAATGTTAGCTGGTCTGAGTGCACATCATGGTTTATATATTGTGGCAAATGAATGCCCAGAATCCAAGAACATGTAGACCTGGTGCATATTGACTAGGTCAGGCTTGCAAAATTGGTTCATTAGTGCTTAGTCACAATCAGTTAGAAGAGGTCAGGTCATATGAAGCTATCATTGACAGATTCATGTAGCCATAGCAACCAGTGTAATCTGTGTTGATTGTTTTTCCAGGTGGCACTAGCCTGAAGCTGGGCAAGGAACCTGGGATTGCAGTGAATATCAAACATCATCTATCCAATGGGACCGTGCTGAAAGCAGGTCAGTAAACTAGAGACACTAAAACAATTAAATTGTCTTCTCAATAGCCCTGTTTAAATATGGGTGGAAGAATTGTGATAAGAATAATGTATTTGAATAACCCAGGTGTACTTGGACAGCCCAGTGCATGCAGACATACTATTAATGACTGTTCATGTATATTTAAATATAATTATAAATACATAATAATGCATTAAAAGGAATTAAAGTAAATAAGATGCATGAATATAAGGACATGTTTGTATATTAGTTATAAATTTTGTTCAGTGTGCTTATATCTAGTTCGTACCCCCACCGCCACGGCTTCTCTCCACCCGATCCCTTCACCTCACCTGCTTGGTGTATGTGTTGACATTAAATAGTCTGAACAGTCATTAAAGGGGGATGGTCATAGTTCACATAAGCTGATTTAGCTATTTTAACAATTTTGTTAATTGACAAAAAAATTAAAAAAATTTAATGTCACTAAATACAAAATGTTATCAATTTTTATTTGATTTAATAACTGGCAGGACATTGCTATTTTAGATTCTTCGGGTGTTACCTGGTTGCCGGGTAGTATGGTACGATCAAGTGGAACAATCACGAATCACAGACTAGACCGGTCATCCTCTGATCCTGCTTCAAACCTGATGGCAACCAGTGTAGAGGGGGAGGAGGACGCGGAAAGTCTCAAGTTGGAGATTGAGAAGCTTAGAGAAGAACTGGGTACAGCTAAAGATGAAATTAAGAGACTGCAGCATAGTGAACAGATGCTGAAGGAAAGGTATTGTTTACTCCATACATGTACCATTAACAAAGACCCAGAGCATGGTAAAAAGTGGGTGGGAGGCATAAGTGAAACATGGGGGTGTCTCCATGTTGCAAATAAAAACAATTATAATAATATTACGGAATATTGGTCAAAGTGCAAGTGTGTCCATCTGAGGGTCGAGAGGTCAAAGGATTGATTCTCCTCGATGGACCCGTTGGGCTATTCCCATTCCAACCAGTGGTCAATGACAGTTGACTGGTTCATCAAAAACTCTGGTGGGTGCTGTTCTGTTTGTGGGAAGACCCATTGGTGTTGTTTGATAAGAGTAGCAGAGGGATACTTCTGAAACCATGTGTTGACATATGGGCTTTTATCGGTGTGTGAGAGATTAAATAGCCACTTTGCTCCAATAGTGTCATTAAACAAACAACTTATCTTCTATGAACACATCACACACATAATATGGCAAATATGCATTTAATAGATGGAAGTATTATTCGTGAATTCAACTATTTTTATTTTTATCCAGATTGTCAGACAATATTTGCACACAGTTTAATTTGAACAGTGGTAACTTTGAGAACCTCAGCCTGGGTGATAAGCGTCCCACTGAGTTGATTCACCAGTATGGGAACCTCTATACAGACGGACGGATGGACGCTATGGATGCACTCGACAGATTGCAGGAACTGACTGACCTGGACATACTGAAAATGAAGATTCTCTTTTCGGTGATTGTGGTACGTATTCTATGTCTGCCTTGCAGTAGGTGTGATTCGTTGCATTGGTTCTTTTTGAGAAGAGTTGAAGAATAATTATATAATCCTGAAGTTAATAATCCATCTCTTTGTGTTGAATTTGAATTACAGAAAATGATCTATTGTTAAAATGTTTAAATATGTGTTGAAATTGGATACAGGACATTTTCCCATACTAATAAATACTAATTAATAAATTTTGACTACATGTCATTTTCATTTATCTAATATTTTAATGTTGTCAAATGTATTATTTAATTATGGCTATCTTTGCTCAAGTTTTCTTTGCTATTTGGAGATTAAAATTATTTTATAAAAAAGAGCAGTCTGCCCACCCTAAAAATTTATTGAAAAGTGTAAATTTAAAATTGGGACCATGTACAATGTGGAGAACATTATAATTTAATAGATTATTGGCTGATGTAATCCAAATTGTCAAATTCATTATATTGCTTCGTATACCATAATAATTATGTTATAGCAAAGGGGAACATGTTAATTTTGAAGTATATTTAAATTTATGTAGTTGCAAATATCTAAAAGATAATAGTAAATACATGTACAGTATTACTCTATGTTTAGTGCAGCGAACTTACATTACAACTGTCTGCTTATCTTGTATCCACCGAGTGTTGTTTGATTTGTAGTTATGTTTCCGGTCTGTACAGCAGTCTATTCAGGAACTGCGAGGCAAACTGCGTCACTTGTTGCACTTACCAGTTCCTCTTGGTGTGGAGGAGAATGTGATGGACAAGGTGTCCTCAGAGATGGAGAAACACATTTCACTTTACCTACAGCAGACAACAGACAGACGTGACCTCTTACCCAATGTGCAGGTTTGAAGTGATCTTTAGTATTAAAAATCCAAGCAAAAAGTTTGTTTAAACGGTTCATAGTGAAACAAAATGGGGTCGGTAGGACAGTATTAACTTTTTTTTGTTTTATTATTCTATCATTTGAAAAAAAAAATCTATTAAAATTAAAAAGAAATTGAAATTATTTATTAAAAAAAAATTGAAATTATTTATTAAAAAATAGGATTAAGCCCGCTTTCCATTAACGCGATTTTATCGATATAGTGCATTTATATTGTACCGTTTCCATATACGCGAAATCCCGTATATGGAAACGGTACAATATAAATGCACTATATCGATAAAATCGAGCGCGTTTTCGCGTGCGAAATCGCATTAATGGAAAGCGGGCTTAAGTCGGGAAACGATAAACAAACTGTTTCTTTCCACTTAAACAGCTGTTTTTATCCATCCAAACTTCTTCAGTTATTGTCGAAGTGGAATGAGATCTAGGTGAGATGCATAAGGTCAAATATTGAACCTCCTCCATAGACCTGTTATAATTTTATTTGTTTCATGTTCCAACCAGTGTTCCTTGACTGATACATACTAGTAAGTACTGTGGTATATGTATGTAATGCTATCTCATCTGTGTAAAGTTGACATAAAAGATCCCTTTATGCATCTGACATGTGCATATTGATTTAGGGCCCTCCTTTATTTCGTAAATTATGTCAACAAATGGTCAAAACACACAGCCACCACATAGGATAGTCTTACAGATTCTCAGAAATGTGTTTTTTATGTGAAATTTACATGTGACAGAATATCATATACCACAGCCTTTGAAATACCAATAGTGGATCACTGGTTCAAACGAGAATTAACCCAATGTGTCCACTGAGGAGTATCAATCATCCTTGGACTTATCCGCCTGCGCCATCTCAGGGGAACTCTGTTGTTATGGGCTACGTCCCGCTTCTTGGTACCACAGAATGGCCTCACAGGTTGCTATGTAAAACTGACTTATAAATTACGTTTTCTATTTTTCAGGAAGTTTGTAGCCAGATCTATGCGACTCTGTTCGACTACCCTTGTTTGAAGTCTTGTCCCGCTTTAGTCGACTACATCAAACAATGTCTCACTATTGCCTGGGCTCTCTCCGTACAAAAGACTCCATTTGTGATTGTTTATGATTCCAGGACTTTTGTGGACGATCTTCACAACCGCTTCCACACATCCAATCCAGATGACAATAGCATACAGTGCTTCCTCTGGCCTTGCTTGATGGAACGGGAGGATGGGGCTTGTGTGCACAAGGGAGTGGTGGTCACTTAACTGTCAGTCAGTGCTTGCATAGCTCTGTCTGGTGCATATTTACTGCTTGTAGTACTATCGCCAGTATGGAAGACAACCGACTATTGCTATGGATGTATGAAAAGGATTGTGTGAAAGTGTTTTTTATTTTATTAAACTCGTTTACAAATACTGCAATGAGTATTTCTTTTATGAGTTTATGTTTTTGAACCTGGAGATGGTTGTATGTTTGTTAAAAGAACGGGATACCCAATTTTTAATTGAGTTATGTGCTGATAATGATTACGAATAGAGCGGGGAGGCTATAGACATAAAGGTCCAACTTTAGAAACTGTAGGAGAATATTAGGACTAGAACGGGAGGGAGGTGGTCAAACCCAATCCTTATGGTTCATATTGTGAAAAAACCATTGACATTTATGCACGGTCCTTAAGCCGGTTACATATATTGATAAGAGAAGCTTTTCTGGTCTTTTTCTCACTTCAGAACTGCCCAACAGACGACAACGTGCCTAGAGTGAGCAGTGATACATAACACTGACTCGCTGCAAATACTTCCTTGCAAGGAACTTTTACCATTATATGGCAATCAGAACGTCAGTGGGATGGTTGTTTGAGATGACTTGTATAACAGACTAATGGAAAGACCAAATTTGGAAAATGTTTATCTTAATCATCTGTAGAATTCAGTTATATTTTAAGAGGTGTTCGAAGCTATAAGATAGTTTTTGGTTAAAGGGGGATGGTCGTAGTGTAAAAAATGGCGTCTCCCGCCAAAAATGTTCATTGATTTTTATGTCGTAATGTATAGAGTGCCACACGGTATTACCATAAAATAATATCGGTCAGTAGTACGAAATAATTCAAATCATTTTCCGTCAATGAAAAATGGTTGACATCATCATTGTATTGGGGTTCAACTGATAAACACCATTGCTATCGTTTTCCGCCGTAGTGAACCTGGGATGTGGATCTTTGTGATTTATTGTTAGACTAATTTTAATGAAAGACCAGAGTGAGTGCTCCAATAAGGTTTAATGGGTAGGTGTACTTCCACTTACACCGACCAGTGTCCACAACTGGTTCACCAAAGCCCGTGGTATGTACAGAACGGTCTGTAGGAAAGTGCATAATTATAAGAGATCCCTTGCTACGTATCAATACTGAGTAGCGGGTTTCCTCTCTCATACTAACACTAACTTCTGTCCTGGAAAGGCAGTCGACGCAGCTGGACTGCGTGACCATAATACGTTCTTGAACCTTAAGTGGATATAAGCACGCTATAAGTTATAACTAACTAACTTATTTTTTACTAATGCTGTAATTTTCTTTGTTAAAATCTGCCAAAATATACATGAATACATACGGATAGACATGTAGGTCAATATTTATTGACAACATAATTATACATACTAAACCCAATATTGTGTAGGGCTATAAACTCGTTGATATCGGTCACTGGTGGCAGTGATGCGTATTAAGTGTGACCGTTTAATAGAATTATTGTGTTTACATTGGTTTTATTAAACTAGTCACTTTGTTAATTCCGAGCTATATATTATCACAGAAAATATTTTTATGTACGTTTTGTAGAAGAATTTATCCGAACAATAGAACATAAAATAAAAGGAAGATAGCGTTTATCTAAGAGATTAATTACCGATGCTGTATTCTGGGTCCGCCCAAGCAAATATGTGTAACTTGCCGTTTATTTGACCTGTAATTCCAGATGGTATTCGTGTATTGTATTTGTAACGATATGTAGTGGACATTATCCGACTTGTATAAATCAACCGTGTTTTACTTATTTATCCCACAGCACCCATCCCATTCCGCTCTGCAATTAGCTATATCAAGTCTTCGAAGTCGAAGGTTTGTGGGGATGGAGTGAGTGAGGGTAGGGGACACATTGATTATAAATCAGTGGTTATTGGATGCCAAACGCACGATTATATCAACACTTGGCCTCAGAGGAAACTCGCTGTGGCTACATAAGCTACTCTTCTAATAACAGCAAGGGATCTTTTGTGTGCACTTTCCCACAGACAGGATAGGACACATCACGGCCTTTGATGAACAAATCGTGGATCATTGGTTGGAACGGGAATTGATCCAACGGGTCCACTGTGGAGGATATATATCCGTCGACCTATTATCGAATCTCAAGCGGACGTTTTTGTTATGAGCTACTCACCACTCCTTCCTCCACACAGAATACGGCACAATAGTATGGTACCGGTATTGTATACACCTGAAACAAAGTTAAGCAACACTTAGATTTGATTATGGTATAAGACGCCAGCTGGGGGAACTTATCAAACACATGCTTATACATATGATACTAAGCATTGATTCTCTTGATATCTATAAATGTTTGAAGACCATACTAGATATTAGCCAAGTTTATACACATTCATATGACTTATTGATAGAAAACATTTAAACAATATATTTATGTTGTGTCAAATGACATCCGATTTCCCAATATCCAGAACACTTCGGTGGTGCTTAACTTTAGTTTAGGTGTATATTACACAGAGAGTGATGCAGCATAATATGTTGTCCTATTAGAGCGGGAGCCAAGTGAGATTTAATTGTTGTCACAGTTCCAAAAGGTTTGAGTTGCCCCAGGTGTAAAGGGACC
>JAUTCZ010055795.1:0-10411 GCA_032273805.1 Melanodrymia brightae | reverse complement strand
TATACCCTAACAACACTAACACAACCACATTGCAACAGTACTATACCCTAACAACAATACTATACCCTAACAACACTTAACACACCCTAACAGCACTAACACAACCACATTGCAACAGTACTATACCCTAACAACAATACTATGCCCTAACAACACTAAGACAACCACATTGCAAAAGTACTATACCCTAACAACAATACTATACCCTAACAACACTAACACAACCACATTGCAACAGTACTATACCCTAACAACAATACTATACCCTAACAACACTAACACAACCACATTGCAACAGTACTATACCATAACCACAATACTATACCCTAACAACACTAACACAACCACATTGCAACAGTACTATACCCTAACAACAATACTATGCCCTAACAACAATAAGACAACCACATTGCAAGAGTACTATACCCTAGCAAAAATACTATACCCTATTGCTGTTAATCGGTAAGATTAACCTATGTAGTGGCAATTGGTTTCTTCTGTGGCCATGTCAACATAACCATTTGACATCCAATAGCCACTGATTATTGATCAATGTGATACAGTGGTCTCGCTAAACAAATCAACTTCATCTTTATTGTGTATTTTGTGCCTATGCTCTTCATTTGTAACATTGTACACATGGGAATTAGAGCCTATAAACATTTATATAAATTTTACTATACTAGCACTGTGCATAAATATTGGCACATTCTCGAAGTGGATCACTAACAAAAACCCATATCGATGTGTCATACAAATGTCGTCCATGCTTTGTAATCAACCCACTGACCGTTATCAGCACAAATAGATTGCTGCGTAGATTATTAACTCTTCTTAGAGACACTTTCACTGTATTTCTTGCCGCTACCTATTTTCATTATACTGCTATTTCAAATGTCGTGCAAATTTGGTTTTCTTTTGTTAACACTTCGCAGTTATAATAATTATATAAACATTATGCCTGCTTTGGCTAAAATACTGTGTATTTATGTTCCAAAGAATTACTTTTGATATCAAAATATTGTCTTAAAGAATGATTTTGTTTTATATTAAAATACACAACTCTTGTTAGCAGTGGCAGATCCAAAATGTTTTTGAGGGAGGAGTGCTGACTAAAATGGTACTTTCTATGATCAGTGTAATGTGATGGGTGAAGATCGCTACTGGGGAGTCTAGGGATTCTCCAGAAAAAAATTTAAAAGTAGATTCTCTAAAATGTTTTTGGGTGAATTCTGGCTATGCATTTGAACACGTGTAGGAAATAAAAATAGGTGTCATTTTCTATCTAATGGGGTTCGGGCCATTCCCCAGAATATGTTGAAAAATACACAGCTTACACCATTGGGGTGTGGGTCCTCACTATGAACATTTTAAAAAGTATATTCTCTAAAATGCGATCTGCTGGCATTGTTATACTTATGCGTAATGGGGTCTTCATCCAGAAAAAATAAGAAAAAATCTGGTTGCTTATTTGATCGGGGAATGGAATTAAAAGGTGTAAAAAATAGAAAAGCTACTATAAAATGGGAACTTGTTTTACAAAAATGGTACTTGGGATCATCAAGGGGCGATACGTAGTCCAGAGGTAGAATGTCCGCCTGTGGCGGGATAGGTCGAGGGATCAATCCTCCATAGTGCAAAACATTTTATGGGCTATTTTCCAATTCGGCCAGTGATCCATGACTGGTTTATCAAATTCTGTGGTGTGTGCTATCCTGTCCATGGGATAGTGCACATAAAAGACCCCCTGCTGTTTTTCGGTAAGAGTAGCCCATGTAGCGGTGACGGCAGGGTTTCCTCGGAGACCATGTGTCAAATGTAACCGTGCGTCAGATATCCAATAACCATGATACATAATCAATGTGTTCCAGTGACGTCGTTAAACAAACAAATTGTCTTCATCTTTGGGATCATTAAGTAGGGGTATACATCCCTGGGCCTCTCAACCCCTCCCCCCTCCCCTCCCCCACCACCATTCTGTAGCCTCACCAGACTAGATGCAGATCAAAGTTCAGATAGAGCAAAATCTGAAAGGTAGGATCGGCATTCCGTTTGCTATTTTATTGATCCTCAAGACTCTCAATTGGATCTCTGAACTGCCCACCACTGTCTGCAATCCTATCACTTGTGTCTTCTGATGTGACTGACTCTCATTGTTGAACCAAATGAACTGCAACCAGTTCATACAGGGTTGTTTAAGCACATGGCAAGGGAGAACTTTCATAAGATCTATGTAGAAGTCCATGCTTTTTAACCTGAGGAAATATTTTTCTAGTCTTTGGACTACCACCCCCTCCCATCCCACTACCTCCCCATATAGGCCTACGTAATTCCATTTAGATCATTATTTTACATTTTCTAGAGGATGGCCACAGATCTGTCACAATTAGTAGTCACTATAACAATGTCATGGTTTTCATTTCATGTTTGTGTCCAAATGAGCAATAAGAATGTGTTGTAAAGCATCTACATATCAAAAACATTCTGCGAGAAAGAAAGAAAACAATCCCCCCTTTTTCATGTAATGTGAATATCCAAATAAGCTGCTACAATGTCTGAAGAATGAATTTTAGAGCATCTGAATTTTCAATGTCCAAATTTTGTTCAGGCAGACCTCAATCTCCATTTGGAAAATAGAAAACTAGCCCTATTTTTCTTTCACATGCTATTATTAGCCAGAATGTATGCAGAATATTTTTTAGAGAATCTAATTTTGAAAGTTTTCCTGGGAAGGACGCCAGATCGTTCTTAAAGTACTTACTGTTAATAGAGTAAGCTGTGTACTTTTCAACATTATCTGGTGAATGGCCCCTAGTCCTATTAGAAAAGAAAAAAAACCTATTTTTATTTGTAGTACATGCTCAGATGAATCTATAGACGGAATGCCGTTTAGAGGATCCACTTTTCAAAATGTTCTTGTTGGATCCCCAGAACCACCCCCCCCCCTCACCCACCCACCATCAGATGCTTCCTGTGGCACTTGCAGTGATATGCTTTGCCCATCACATAGAAAATATCCTTTTTAGTTATTACACCAACCTCAAGAAAATCCTGGATCCACCACTGTAGACTTTGTGGAAAATTAGTTTAATCTACCATCTTGATAAGAATGGTGTACTTTATCTCACAAGAACACAGGTTACAAAGAACTATATTCTTTTCAATTTCCATCATTTTAAAAATTCTTTTAAATCCATATTTCAGATTTTGCTCTTCGATATTTCACCTTGTCAAAAGAATCCATTATTTTGGAAAGGTATTCATGTTATTTAAAGTCCCAACAAATGTTTTGACATTGCTATTATATTCTAATCATTAAATATATTACCTATGTCAAAATAAGCGATCAAATTATGTTAAAATAATGCGCAGAAATGCATTTTCAAAATTTCCGGAATTATTTTATGATCATTACCGATCGGTATAACGGAAACTCCCGACCGTATCGTTTAAACCGGTTCTCAAAAAGTGTACCGCAATATATATTGTATTGGGACTTATGTATTGCAATTAACCGGTAAACCGGTAATGTCGCCCACCCCTAAAAAGTTAGATATAATTATTTTAATATATATGTAAATTCTACGTATGCTACAAAAGCTGTTTTTATATAAAATTTATTACAACATGCATTTCTCTTTTCCTAAATCACTAACATTTTAGGAGTAAAAAGTCCCATTTTACTACGTTTTAGCAAAATAAATACTAATGCTGAAATAAATATACATCTGATTCAAATACTATATTTTAGTTCATGTTCATGGTATTAGTGTTTAAAATTAGATCATGGAGAAACAATGTGCCCCTTTCATTATGCTGCGTTCGTTTTTGTCATATGAATATAAAGGCCTCTCGCAGTGACGCAGAACCTTTACGTACTGTTGAATAGGATTAGCGTCTTTGTTAGGAAGTCTTTGCAAATTCAATATGCAACAAGACATACATGGCTCTGCCAGGCTAGTGGGGGGAAATGCAAATGAGTTTGATCGGTGTGAGAGAATTGCCAAACTGTTGTCAGTTTCTATACTGTATTGAAAACGTCAGTACAAATGGAGAATCTATGTTCTGGCTGTGTGCAATGGCAGATCGGCCTGTTACTGTTCCTCTCATTAACATCGGATCCGTGAGCTCTTCTCCTTCAAGGTGCGTGAGAATAATCCATCTTTAACATACTAATTTGACACCTCCTAACATTTTTACACTGTTACAGTACATTGCTAGAAGATTTAAAGTATAGGCTTTGTTGCTTCCCTCGAATGAAGTTCGTTCGTAGGTAGAAACAACCCGTGTTTCTCTTGACGTGTTGAGAGGACTCGGTATAGACATCTTACTGCAGTAAAGTGAAGACACAAATTAAACTCACCAATTGAATACAGAAAATACTATTGAGACTGTGGCCTGCTGATGAATGTATTGATCTTTGGGAAGCACACGTAAATGTCAGGCCCTGATCGCCTCTATTGGTTTCTTATCGAGGAATTTGTCTGCCACTTGCATGAAGCTGTTGTTGATTTGTCCAATCCAGTTTGGGGAGACATGGCCTCCCCTTTGTGACTTTGTGCGTGTCACTAAAACTGTGGAATTGAAATCTTTTTTTTTCGATGCAAACTGTGGAATAATTTTCTAAAAATGCCAGTCTCTAGGGATTTGTGAACTTAAATTTTGAGCATATATTTTTCTAGCAAAACGAAGAAGTTTTGCTACATTTTGGAGTGTCTGGATATTGCATTTCTGTCTGTTTACGTTTGCTATAAATCTGATTGGAAAGATATAAATCAGTTGAATATACCGGTAGTATGGCAAGAAGGATGATATATGTACAATCAAAACTTGATTTTGCCATCTATAAGCGATCTTCAAATGTGCTTGGGTTATTTAGACATAACTAATATCGTTGTGATTTCAATATGATGCAAAAATTGCATTTCCTAACTCCTAATTTCAACAAGAATGGGAAAATTGGTGTGTCGAAGGGTAGTTCAGAAAAATCCAAAGGTGCTATGTCGAAAATACTGCCTGACAAATGGAAGCCAACTAAACGGAGAAATTCTATTGCTATTCATTCCAGGCATGCTGAGGACCTGATAGTGACGCCGTTTGCACAGATTCTTGCCAGTCTACGAAGTGTTCGCAACAACTACATCAACTTGACCAATGTCACCAACTCAAAAGAGAGGTTAGTACATTTTAATATTAACCACAACAAATCGTGTATTATAATAATTATTGCAAAAGTATTTTAGCTTTTTAAAAAGACAATCGCTCACCATTTTGGTGTGAAAATTGGGATCACGTGACGATGGCATGCAGAAAAATAAATATTTGTGTATAATCATAATCATGATAAAAGAAGCAAAAACACTGTCCTTGTTTATCTACATAATTACATACATTTATTTTATAACTACAAACAACAGAAATGTCAATATGTCATTATATTATGTAAAATTGCTCTGTCTACGACATACGTATCGTTCGCCAAAAATATTCTTTTGGATAGTTAATACACTGTTTAAGGTCACGCAATTGTCTGGAGATGCAGTGGAACAGAAACAAATCTATTTCTATGTCGTAGACCGATCCTCATGCCTTCATCATGGGAGTGCCTTCATCATGGGATCCCAATTTTCCCGCCAAAATGGTGAGCAATTGTCTTCAATATGTGTGAGGTTTCAATATTCTAAAATGGACATGCAGATAAGGTGCCATTTAGTTTCAATTAAATATATTGAGTCGAATTTAAGGAGCTTATTGTTCTCTTATGTGATAAAAAAAAGAGGTATTTATGAAGCAAAATGTTAAATGCATATCTTAATTCCTACACAAGCATTAAAAAGTTATCAAATTTCAATGTAATATGCAAAACCACTGTAATGGTTTTGTTTTTGTGCAATTTAATGTTTAACCTGTCACCTAAGGAACCGTTATTTCTCCCACAGCATATACATGGCAAACGATGTAAGACATACTATATACAACGTGAACAAGTTATGCTAGATATTGGATTGAGAACTGTTTACACATACATGTATTAAAAATAATACAAATTATATACATGTACATCACATTCTTTTATGATAATGTTATTTTTTACATTTTATTTGATCAATTTCCAATTATAAAATGATGATACCATGTCTATTTGATTTATACATGTTTGTTATTGTCCATTTATTCCGACACCCAATAGCCGATGTATTTTTTCATGCTGGGGTGTCGTAAAACATCCATTCATTCATTATTGTCCATTTCACAAAATCTGAAAACGCATGTCCATTTCACAACATTTGAAAATGCATGTGTAATCTTTTTGTAAAATTGTGTTTAAACTGCACATTCAGACCTAAGGGCCGATTTCTCGTCACCGATTTAAACCTGATCGCCGTTTTAAACTCTGATTAAACAAGGCTAAACAGCACTTTTTAACCGACTGTCAGGTTTAAACCGGTGTAAAAGTAACCCAAGTCCGCCAGGAATGCAAATCAGATGTTTATCCTATCATATAACAAACAATTCGATAAATAAAAAATGTTTAATCTGGCGATCAGGTTAAACTGGTGACGAGAAATCGGCCCTTAGTGTTTAAACATGTTATTTTCTACATTCATGTAAGAGAAAATGTGATTCATAAATTCGGCCCATAATTTCCACATTTTTTACTTTATATGTTAATATTGTGTTTCATTAATATGTTCATCAGCATTTGACAATCATTTCTGCACTGTTACTTCAATGAGAAGCAATTGATTGTTGCCTAACTGCACTTATACTCTTCCCACTTGTTGAATTGAAGTCAGTATGGTAGCAAATGTTAAAGCAGGGGGTCTAATTTTGGCCAAATACATGTTGGACAGTCAGTTAAACTTGAATTTCCAGCTCATTCCAATATGTACTAGATCAAAACATTTTGCACAACCTAATATGGCAGCTTTATTTTTTATCTAGATGTATAGTCATAATAGTTGTTGATAAATGATTGTTACAGACCAATAACTCCGAATTCAGCACCCGAGGTTTTTGTTAGGATTATCTCACCCTTGTTCCAAATACGTGTAGCATCCATTGACCAAACCAGGTTGGGTGTCCCTGACAGTTTCTGAGCTCCCACTGGTCACTGATTCATACAAACCCCCTTACAATGTTAAGGAATCGACCTTAAATGTTGCTTTTTCCCAAGTTACATTCATATATAGCATTGTAATAAATGATTAGATTTGTAATGAATCAGTGGATTCATATAACTAAATAAGAAAATTATTCCCAAAAATCTTTTTTAGATGACCTATCGGTGGCGACACACAAAATCTGTTGGCCAAAGACAGCTTTTATGATGCAAAACCAGTCTAGCTGGCAATATTTCGATCCATGATTACAGGCATATTGAAGATTTACTGTATTTCACTACGCACAAAACTTATCCTTGAATACACCTATGGTTAATGATTGTACATGTATTTAGATTCAGCTGTTGCATGTGAACATTTTATAGCGAACTTCACACCCACTACTTGTGGATTAAACAGGACTAAAATAGAAAGATCGTTCTCTTCATTTCTTCAAATACAGTTTGAATTTTTTGTACTGGTCATTCAAAACAATGCTTCACAACTGTCCTGTCTGTGAGAAAATTATATAGAAGACTTGTTGCTTATCATAAAGGGTAGCCTGTTTGGCAGTTGTGGGTTTGTCTGTTGACCATGTGTCATACTAACCATGTGTTTGACACCATAGCTGCTAATTATAAAACAGTGTCCTAAGGTTTTGTTGAACTAAACAAAACTAGTTTTTGAGTATGTACATTTTGAAAACCATTTTAATAGTTCACTTTAGTGATGGTGTTTCTAAAGAGATGCCACTACCTGTAAGAAGTATAGCTAAATGTATTATGAGAGACCAATCCTAACCTTCAAACAAAAGGAATTAAACAAAATGAACATTTTTCAATAACATTGTCATACCATATTATGTTAAGCAATATTATGACATCATGTTTAATACTGTCATGTTGATTGGATAAATCATGTTTGTTGTCCAATCAGGATTATAGTTACGTGATCGCATACTAATTTGTTTTCATCTTTGTCCCTCATCTTCATCCCTCTCTTCTTGCTCTACATATTTATTGATATTTTTCTATTATGCTGTCCCAAAAAGTCATTTTTGAAACGGAATAGTAAAGCAAATAATCCAGTATTCAGTTATAAAAGTTTGTTTAACAACACCACTGGAACATATTGATTATTAATCAGTAGTTATTGGATGTCAAATATATTGTCACAGAGAAAACCCGCAGCCACCAACCACATAGGCTACTTTTCTGTGAATAACAGCATGGGATATTTTATGTGCTGGTGGAAATAGAACATGGAATTGTAAAATCTGTCTGACTATTCTGGCTATGCTTGTGCATTCATTCTGCTGCTATAGTAGTGTCACTGAACAAAATGTCTTGTTTTCAAAACCTGTTCCGACACATTAAAATAACTGCAATATTGTTTCTGAAAGCACATGCCATGATTACTCCCATGTGGTTATTGTAAAAATACATTGTTGTTTTCTTCACCTAATAATGTGTTACTATATGTACATGTATTAGGTTTTTCAAAGGGATAGTTAACTCCTAGATGGAATAATGCTTTTTGAAATTCGCTATTCCTTGGGAATAGGTGTAGATAAATTGCAGTTTTTCACCTGTGGATCTATCCTCCTCAGAAGATTTATTAGATTATTTCCTATTGCAACCAGTGATTCACAACTGATCTATCAAAATATATGGTGTGTGCTATCCTGTATGTGGGTTAAACACATAAAAGATCCCTTGCTGTTATTCCAAGAAGAATAGCCTATGTGGGGGCAGCAAATTTCCTCTGTGACCAAGTGTTGACATAACCGTGCATTTGACATCCAATAACCGCTGATCAATAATCAATGTGTTCCACTGGTATCGTTAAACAAACAAACTGTATCTTTTTTTTTGTACATATGACTGCAGGCGTGTGCTCAGCCTACAAGTTGTGAGTGTGCGAGTGTGTGAGTGTGTGCATATGTATGTGGAGTGTGTGCGTATGTATGTGTAAAGTGTTTGTGTTTGTGTGTACTAGCACTACTTGCACTACTTGTCTGGATGTGATTGACTGTTCCCTTGAATCTATTTATTTACGTTCACAGTGGTCTGGTGCACACAGATTTCCTATAATTAGCTACAGTATACGCATGCCACTCTCCTCTCTGGGTTATAGATTTTTCAACTCTCCTGGGATCCGCGCTCACACAAAATGTGGATGGACTGCGATTATTCTTTACTCTTTTGTACCTAGAGCATACTTGATTAAATTGCATTTATTTTCTTTGCTACGGATAATCACTTTTTATTCCAAGATCTTGCGTCAGTTAGCAGTGCTTCTGTTTTTATGTCTATACGCAACCACTGGTTAAAACCAGATTCTCTTTCAGTTCGGCTTCAAAGACATACTTTACAAGAAGATTGTTATCATCCCTCCATTTATCCTCAGAAATACCAGTGCATATTCCCATTCTGTTTTATCTGCGTTTATTGTTCGAGGCAAATCACAGAACTTACTTTGACTGATGCAATACATCATGAGAACGAATAGAATTAATTATCTTTTTTGTCTGGTGATATATTGCTGCAACAATGCCAGCCATCAACGTTTGATGGAAGTTTGTCTTAAAGTTCGTTCATGATCTCCTGTTGCTAGGCAACATAATGATTACATTTTGTGCAATATTGACAGAATTTTCAGCTTTTATTCCACTGAAAACTTGGTTAAAGTTGGTTAAACTCTTTATGAAATGCTTATTACTGTTCATTTCTTTCAGGGATTGGTTTCATATTTGTTATGGGATTAATCTTCACAGAAAAATTGTTTTTGATGTCACACCTTTAAAAAACATGAAAGATTCACATAAAACAACATATATTGCATGAAATGTTAGCAGTATGGGAATCTTGAAAGACAAATCCAAGCAATAATCAAAATGCAAGCGGTGGACAAATGAAAAAAACAAAACAATGTAACTAAAAAATTTAAACTCTCAACAAGCCATTCTCGTGCATTCTCCATGTTGGATGTTGCTAATTGTTGCTTTGAAAAGATTTGGTTTTGTTTACCTACATTGTTTTCACTTGAAGCTTGGAAGAAATTCATACGTTGTTTGTGTTTTGAGTCTGTGTTGTTATTGTATACAGTAAATCCTCGTTAGTTGGGACAATATTGTTTTACAAAGAAATGTCCAGATTAACGAATTTTCGAACAACTGAATTGTATATGATAAGTAGCCTCCCTTGAGTCACAAACAGAAATACTTGTAACAGTTAGTTAGTTAGTTATAACCTATTTACGTGCTTATATCCAATTAAGGTTCAAGCACGTCTGTCATGGTCATGCAG
>JAUTCZ010055784.1:0-10411 GCA_032273805.1 Melanodrymia brightae | reverse complement strand
CGGATGGAATTAACCAAAAAATGTATTTGGAAAATATTCCCCTCCGACGTTTATTTCGAACTACCGATATCTCGAACGGTTTGACACGGTCTCTTGAACTTCGAGATAACGAAGTTTGACTGTACTATTATTTATTTTCAAAATACTTTCCTTTTTTTTCTTGACTATTTTTATACTGGATTTACTGGTGTTACTTTCAGGAATATCATGGATATGCGGAGTAAACACAAGGAAGTCTTTCTGAAGAAGTTTGGTCTCAAGCTCGGCTTCATGTCTGCTTTTGTGAAAGCTTCAGCCTTTGCACTGCAAGATCAACCAGTAGTGAATGGTGTCATAGATGATATGGAAATAGTTTACCGTAACTACGTCGATATAAGTGTGGCTGTATCTACTCCAAAGGTGAGGTGGCATTTGTCGTTGTGAGTTTTTAATCTACAGTCGAACCTGTCTATGAAGGCTACCAAAGATGTCTTTATATACAGGTTGGCATATATTATATTTTGTATGCATATTATGTCAAGTACCCATTATAAACCAGTGGTTGTTATGTACAGTTACTATTATTACCTTTTATTGCCTCAGAATAGCAGAATGTAATTGTTTCGCTAAATATATTAATTTGTGTTTGTAAAATTCCTATGAAATGTCTTCAGTATCACATCATTTGATGTATACATTGAAAACTCTCATGTTTGCACTATATTCAGTAATATTATTTGATTTTTGAAGTAAATGTCTTTACTTTTTCAATATTGTCTGACAATTGTACGAAGGAGATCTGATTTGAAAGTGTGTGTCTACATTTCAGGGTCTTGTAGTTCCTGTGATAAGAAATGTTGAGACGATGAACTATGCAGACATAGAGAAAGCTATCAATGATCTCGGAGAAAAGGTTTGTATAATTCACTTTCTGTGAACCCATAAACTGTCAGAGGTTTTACTTACATTAGATCGTAAAACAGAAAGCTCATGGACATTTTATAAAGCCAGTTGAAATATATTACGTTGGATTACGATAGATTAAGAAAATTATCAGTCTTTTGTTTTGATGAGAAAATGATACATCTTACATCTAATGCTTTTTGTGCTGAAATGTCTGTTTTATTTACAATAAAATTGAGTCAGTGCTTTTGGTTAACCTGGTAATGACAATGAAATATGTTATTGAAAACTTGCAATAATTGCATTGAACAACTAGCATGTTATGTATATATCATTGACATAGAAGTGTATTTGCTGATTTGTCTTGCAGGCCAGAGCTGGTTCTCTAGCTGTTGAAGACATGGATGGAGGAACATTTACCATCAGCAATGGCGGTGTTTTCGGGTCAATGTTTGGAACGCCAATAATCAATCCTCCCCAATCAGCCATTCTTGGCATGCATGGAATTTTTGACAGACCTGTGGCAATCAGTGGAAAGGTTCGTTGTTCAGTGTTCTATATTTAGTCTTATGTTTCACCCTACTTTGTATTGAGTCTGTGTCATCATTGTGAGGCAACAGAAAAACAAGATTCACCATCTGGGTTATATTTAAGAAATAGTATTATATTCCATTAAGTCTCATCACATGCAATCTCCAATATAAATTGTTACCTAGCTGTAATCTGATAGCATTTGTGACTATAATGGATCTATAATACACCAACAGTCCATACATATTAGTAGAATCTAGCTCAGTAGTTAGAGGATCTTCCCCAGATGCATGAGGTCGAAGGTTCGATCCTTTACACTGGGCCAGTTTTTTTTTTCCTGTTCCAACCTATTGTTCACGGCTTTAAGCTGTGATATGTGTTAATCCTGACTGTATGAAAATATTGTTTGCTGCTAATAAAAAGAGTAGCATATGTGATCAATGAAGTATTTTTCTAAGACCATGGATCAAAATAACTGCATTTAACATCCAATAGCAGATTAATTATTAATTAACCAACACTTAAGTGCCACAAACTAGAATGTATCTTTATCTGGAGACTGAATTAATTCTATTTGAATGTTTTGGATGTTTGTGTTTGCAGGTTGAGATTCGCCCTATGATGTATGTTGCTCTAACATACGATCACCGGCTGATCGACGGCCGTGAAGCGGTTTTCTTCTTAAGAAAAATTAAATCAGCTGTAGAAGATCCGAGAATTATACTACTAGACTTATAACATTTTGTGTTTTAGTCAATAAATTATTCACCAATTATATTTTGCCTTCATAACAGCTGCTAAATAGGTAAATGTGGTAACTGGAACTTAAACAGAAACACATTGAATGTTTTTATATCTCCACATGCATCGATATTTATGCTTTGGTTTTCACTTATTCCGGTTGATTTTTGAGTTTTTGTACGTTATATACATATTGCTTTGAAACATTTTTATTTAATTGATTAAAAACCAAACTTGAATCTACAGTTCTATGGCACACGGTGGCGTCACCTTTTTGGTTTCTTTGTAACATTTAAATATATAGCCTACAAATGGTCACAGTTTTGTTGTCAACTCCTTGTTAAAATGAAATTATCAAAATTGATTCACCTAAGGTTTATATGTTATTGCTGCACATCTGCCATTGAGATCCGAAAACAAAATGTTTGTTTTCATGTCTGATAACGCATATATTTTAAATCTGTGTACTGAAGAAAATCTTTATGAAATTCTGTATACAATGTACATATATACGATCTCTTGTTGTCAATGCAAACAATTGTTAAAATGACATCCAATAAGTTGTGTTCTAGTGGTGGTCTGTCTAAAAACTGTGCATCAAAATAGTGATCTGCTCTCTTGAAATTAATAAGACTTGATCTGAATAAAATAAGTATTGTGTATTTTGAGAAATAAAATTCATGTCATTTTTGTTTATCAAACATTCATAAGCTAACTAGTGTCCATACACAACTAGACTAAAATTGATGTTCTTATTCAGACCCCACCTATCATCAAATATTTTTTACTACTTGAACTGTCTTGGAGTATGACACTGTTTATGGTGTAAAAAGGTATGCTAGACAATAGAAATATGTACTGTTAAAAGTCCTTGCCTTTGAAGAAACATCTATACTATTTGCATATGTGTAATGTTTGCATTTCTAATTCAAGCACGAAAATTACAATCAAATATAAAACAAAAGAAAAATACGATGATTATTCTTTTGCAATGTGAAACTGTAAACGTGGTTAATGTTAAGCACCACCCGATTATTTCAGGATATTGGATGTCAGGTGACTGCCCTCAACTATAGAACGGTAAAACCTTTGTGTAAGTATGCTGTCATTACTATCTGCAATACACGTAACAACAAAAACCTCTTTTTGGTATATTTTATTTTATAACAATTGTGTCAAATGGAGACAATTTGGATGGAAATCAACCGAAGATTAACTTGTAATTGTATGGTCAGTAAGTCAAATGTGTAAACTCAGCTAATGTATGTAATGGTTATTGAATGTGTATAGATAGATGATGCCAAGCGAATCAATTCATAGTATCATATGTATGAACCATGTGTTTGCTAACTTCCTCCAGCTGTCGTCTTGTCTCACAATTGAACATAATATTATGTGGAGCCTTAATATAGGCTTTGCCTGTTGGTCAATCCCCAATGTACACTCGTTTTGTACTCAATAAATATTGTTTTAAAAAAAACAAACAATCTAATGCAACACACCAAATGTACATACAAAATGAACACAAACCACATTTTGATACAAACTCTTTTAAATCCTACTTTACCGTCATTCATATAGCGCAGCTTTCTCATACAATAAGTTGTTAAAATGAAAGTTGAAATAAATCAAATTACTGATGCTTATCCAAAGGCAAGGACTTATAACAGTACATATTTTTGCAACCGCTAAATATAAATACAGTATATAGCGTATACACTTTGGTGAGAACTAACAATTCTTGACATTGATGGAAACAAAGTCCAGAAACGTTTTGGTATAATTTAAGTGTCTGCCGTTGTGTAATTAATGTTTTATAACATGCTAGAACTCTTACTAAACGAGACTCCTGCTAGTTTCAGAATAAGAAATGGCCTGCTTTTAATATTTCCAGTTATAATATTTGCTTTTTAATAGGCGTGATCTTAACTTTGGATCACGTTGTTGTTCTAAAAAATTCCTGGTGTTGTAACTTAATAGATAAGTGTTTTGAAACAATTCTGACTGCAATATTTCTAACGCAAATTGAGCTGTTTAGTTAGAAAAATAATATTGGGATATTTTGTTACCACAAAAGCATTATCTTCACATTTTCATTGTCACACAGATTATGTCTTAGTAATATTTGTTATCTATATGTTACTGAAGTATTTTGTATGTATGAATCTAATCAGTTTGTTCTATGATAGTTTAATTGCTGTGTATATATTAAAACTAAGTACATGTTAACAATATAATTAAATCCAAATCATGCACAGTGCTTGCTACTAGGAAATACTATATTGATGTGCATGGATAGTTGTTCCTATTTGCAATAAAATATGTGCATAATTTATTTACATATAGAATTATTTATAAACTAAAAATCTATTTTGAATTGAATGTATAAACTTAATTCTACATATTATGTTTAATAAAATGCTTTGATTGGACTGATTGTTATCATTTTAACATTTTGCAAAGTATTTATGAAGATTACACTAGTACAGTTCCGTCTTATCGCACGAACACACTGGGCAGTTGCCGGGATCTCGCGTTTTTAGGGGCTCCGAAATTCAATTTGAAGAATAAAAATTGCGGTTAGGAGCCCCAGTGCATTGCTTTTACGCATGTTAAGTTATTTAGTGAAGGACGTTAAAATGTTATTGGTGAAGATTAACATCTTGGCTATATTCAAGTATGTTATGAAAGTGCTATCTATAATTATAGTGTTCATTATAAAAGTATTACTGTGATAGTGCAGACCCTATGGGGATGGATTCCGTGTTATGAACTCAAATCAATCTTTTATTGCCTTAAAACCCCCAAATTATTTCCAACATACGACACTAAAAGTTAAAGGCACACTCCCGATTTTGAAGATGATTGCCACCATACGAACGTATATATAGGCTAGTGCTATTTGTAATGTGCATAATATTATATACATTATTAAACAATGCAAATATTATTCTAGCATCACAAATGTTCTTGATTCTCTAGCTGTCCTCTGTCCGTCCTCTTTCTTTCTCGCGTATTCTTTTGGATTGCTCGTTTGGTTATTTCCACGACTGGTCCATCAAAGGCCGTGTTGTGTGCTGTTCTGTCTTATGGGAAAGTGTAAATAAACGTTCCCTTGCTGTTATTTGAAGAATAGTAGCCTATGTGGCGGCAGCGGGTTTTCTCTGTGGCGAAGTGTCGATATAACTGCGTTTGACGGTTTGACGGTTTGACATCCAATAACCGCTGATTAATAATCAATGCGTTCCAAGGGTGTCGTTAAACAAACAAACTTTTATCTTTTTTATTGATCAGTTTTGTGGTTAGGATTTGATTTTGGTTGGTTGTCAAATCATACTGGTATTCGTGTTTAATTACAATTAACGGGTACAAATCGTACTGGTATTCGTGTTTAATTATAATTAACGGGTACAAATCGTACTGGTATTCGTGTTTAATTACAATTAACGGGTACAAATCGTACTAGTATCCGTGTTTAATTATAATCAACGGGTACAGATCGTACTGGTATTCGTGTTTAATTACAATTAACTGGTACAAATCGTACTGGTATTCGTGTTTAATTATAATTAACGGGTACAAATCGTACTGGTATTCGTGTTTAATTATAATTAACGGGTACAAATGTAGAAGAAGAAAACGGAGTAAACGGGCAATAAAAGAAAACCAACTTTCAACAAAATGTATTCAAGGTATTTGATTTATACTTAGCCGTCTTGTAAATAACGTTAAGAAGGTCTTCCGCTCAAGTGCTATTGTTACGCTTATCTGCGTGAGTTCATTGTAACATAATTGGCTTCAAGCGGAAATAAGTAAGGGGTACGTGCGCACCTGCCCACGTGCCAAAGGTGTGAAATGTCCTCTAGCCACGCTGGTCTTGCGTTCGTAATTGACCTGGCGTTCTGTGCGCACCTGTCTCCTATACAATCAGCTGCCTCTCACCCCCACCCAGCGCACAATCTAGACTTGCTTGGCGCAAGTGACTGTCAGTAATGCATAAGGACGTGTATATTATATACAGTGTTGTGTATGTCTCAGTGCTTAAACAGTTAGTAAAGTCCATAATTTTGTGTGTGAACTCATTGTTATTATAACAACAGTCAAACTTTGTTACCGCGAAACTCATAATTTATAATTCCCTGGATGTCTCGAGGTATACAAGTAAAGAGATTGAAAATTCTATATGTGGACTCCATGTACATGTAGTAATGGATTCCCTATTAAATTTAACTACAGTAAAACTTCGTTAACTCGAACTCTCTGAATGTCGACATAAAATGTTATATAATGTTATTTAATGAAAAAAATATATTTGGGAAAAAAGTGAGACATTTTTTTTCTTTATTCCAGTAAGCGTTGAGATTAGAATAGGGGTTGTAACACTGCATGGTTGTCTTTACCAATGTATTTAACTTGTTGTTACGATTCAACTACGAGATAACCGATAAATAACGTTTAATACTGTGGTTGTTTATTTATGGATCTTCGAGTTAATATGCTTTGGAGGGGTGTGTTTGCACTTGTAATTTACGTTTTTAAAATAGCTGTAAGATCATTAATATTCCTGATAAATTGGTATATGCAGTACTTATGAATTCAAATTTGACCAGAAATTTGTACTAAGAATGAGAGAAGGGGTGTTTTGAGGTTGATGGCGGTAGATTAAAAAAAATAATAACGAAATAGAGAAAAAAAATAATCAAAAGGTAAAACAAGATATTAAAAGGTTTTTAAAAAGTTGAAAAAAAAATGAATTCAAAATGTTAATTTGACTTTTAATTAAAGTATATTTAAAGAAGTTAAATATTATTAAAGGTACAGAGACCAGGCAAGACACAGGGCAGGCTCTATTACATACTAAATACATCTTTTGTTAGTTTAAAATGAACCAGTCATGCTCCGCTCATTGTACGTGTTTCTGTTTGTCCTATAAGGCAGCAGCAGCACAAGGTGTAGTTATTTAATTACGGAAAGCTGTTAACATCTTGGATTGCATCGTGATATGTCGTTTCTCTCCACTGATCAAACCGTGCTCCAGATGTGCACGATCGTTTTACTCGCCGGCTCCACAGTCTTTCTTGGTGACATGTTAGAGACAACAATCTCTAGCTACACGTCTGCACAGCTTGAGACCAGGAAACTTGCAAGCAACTTGACTCCTGTCAATCAATAACTCGATAATTGTTTCAATAGAGAGAAAAAAGGTGGAAAATGGTTTCTAAGTGTGGTGTATATTGTTTTTATCGTATTTCAATATTTACAACAACAAAAAAACTACAATTTTAATCGGTAATTACTTTAAGGAAATTTGAAATTATGCTTCAACATGAAAAGATATGAAGTTGCTGACTTATGTCATTTTAAATTATATTTAACAATGAAACAAAACAGAGAAAAACAACAGCAATTGTTCTTTTATTCGGACGCCCTTTTAATCGAGAAAAAAATGCTTCAAAGAACTTTTATTTTGAAGTTGATGGGCACTGTAAACTTGAAACTTCGTGATGTCACAATCACCAGTGACGTCACAACTGCGCCCTAAACATGTGATTGGTCATTTTTAGCAATCGTTTGTTCTGCAGCTTCAGCGATGGTATGCTCACGCTCGTCTTTATCACGTATGATTTGTATTACTTAACTCGTTTATGTTGAATAATATGGATAATAGATAGATACACTGATTTTGGATCAATCAAATTCCGTGGTATACACTGTTCAGTTTATAGCAGGAAATATTATGTATAATTTAAACGATAGAACCATTAGTATAGCCAACTGCATATCACTTCACAAGGACGAGTCGAAGAGGGATATAATATATTATATTATTATACTTCATAGTATACGAAAATAAACTGCACTGAACGACCCATTATTTAAAATTAGGACGTATAGTTCAAGTTAAGAGTTAAAAACAAAGCATTGAAAACTGGTCGTGATATCATCACCTGTATGCTACTGTATGTAGTTACTGCCTTCCAAGTTGTGATTACAATAAGTACCAGAAATGGTCTTATTCGTGTAAAACAAAACACCATGCACTAATGCTTTTATTTTCACCAGTAAACTGGTTTGGCTACAACCTGATTAAATCCTGTCGTGGACAGAACTCTCTGGCGAAGTCAGAGGTTGTGCCCATGACAGGTGTGCTTGAACAGTTTTCTGATGGAAGCACATAAAAAATGACCCAACCCCAACCCTACTCATCATGCAAATTACTCTCCCTGGGTACAGCCGAGACACCCGACAAAAGTGTATATTTTAATTGTTTTCGAAAACTACGTCCTTTTTATTCAATTATCTCTCTTATACAATACAATAATTTATTAACCGTAAGCATACCTTTCATTTGTTACAGATCATATTTACATAATATCAAAATTAGGTGTTATACAGCCTAATGAAGGATGTTAAGGGAAATTAGAAATGAGTCAAGTGCTATGGTAAGCATCACTCCTACTTACATATCTTAATGGGAGATAGTTTTAATTTAGACTAAAAGTTTTAAGAATTGGTTTTGAGAAGGAAAGGATTAGATGGGTGGAGAATGGAGAGTGGGGTTGGTGATGGAAAACCAAAAAATCATGTGTGTTTTAACGAAACATCAACCACTAACCTGGTGTAGGGGACAGATTCTGAAGTTCAGGAAGCTTAGTCGCCATTCTCGTGCGGAGGAACATCTGAACCTGGTAGATTTGTGCCGGACTACTTAAAGAGTATGTCACGTGATAACCACGGGACGTCACTCGTATCAAGCAGAGGCGTATTCAAGATGGCGAGAAAACGAAAAAAAATGTGACTGGCACCAATCGTATTCTATCACATCGCATTCATTTAACAATAGATGCAAAAACTAGTCTAGCAAGTATTCGCGATATCATTTTTATTTGTTTTTTAAACACGCCACGGGCTTCAAAAATAACAACACGGACTCATAAATCAGTCTAATGTTTGTTTTAACCTAAACGAAGGCGGAGATAACTTGAAAAATAATGAAAAGCGCATGAAATGCCGACAGACATGCCTGTATAATGGTACATAATAGCGAATTTGGCCGTTTGAAACAGGGTAAGAGTGACAGTGCTCTCTTTGAAGTCCTCTGCAGACCTGTCAGGACCTCCCCCTTTTAACGAGATTCTTCCGTTGTTTATCGCCGCGTCCATTTTGAAAATATTCTTTCTCCGGCGGTCGAGATTTTAAATTTATTTTCGGTTGAAAAACCCATACACGTAATGAATAAATTATTTTCAGTCAGATTTCATAAATAATAACAACACAAAACAGACTAATAAATTAGATATGCTTGTTTTTTTTTTACCTAAACCAAGGCAGGGTTGATTTGAAAACAATGAAAACTGCAGGACAAGCGACAATCATGTCGAGTTTTTTCATTTTATTTTAGGTTGAAAAACAAAAGAATATTATATATTTATATAATGTAAATTACTTCCTAAAATGGACTGAACACCTTTTAGAATGGTTTAGTTTATACCTTACGGTTGTAAAGATCAGTTTTATTGTATCCATTTCACGTTGCTATTAAAAATATTTAACTCACTAATAATAGCGGGTTTGAGACTGGTAGGTACTGGGTTCGACTCCCATTCGTGGCATACGGTCTTTTATTCCAGTAAAGGCTCCTACCCAGAGTGAGTGCTCCGCAAGGATCAATGTACTTCCATTTACACCGAACAGAAAACAAGGTTATCTCAACGAGAAATTCTATCACGGAGTTTAGACACAAAATGTATCGCCTCTCTTATGTGTTTAGGCGCGTCGTTGTTCAAACAATCAAAAAAAATGTTCGTCGTGTTTGGGGTTTTTTGGGGGTTTTTTTCGTTGTTTTTTTTTTAAATCTATTGTTCCCAGAACATAAGAAGTGAACAGTTTGTTTTCGTCTATTTTATTAGTAAGGGACATAGTATCATATGGTTTCATACTTTCTATCAATAAACCCCATAATCCTTTGCGGTATTAAAACAAGATGGAAGTCGTGTGGAAACGCCATGGAGAATTAGAAGGAACATTTAACTCTTCGTGTGCGAGTTTGTTTAGTAACCGACGACTCCTGGTTAGACACACGTATTGTTTTGTGTGTATACATTTACAAATTAATTATTTCCTGTTAATTGTGCTAACTATTTGTTGTGCAATTGACGCATTTGTCGTCTAGATATGCAAGGTAAAGTAAAGTTTGTTTTATTTAACGACGCCACTAGAAACACATCGATTATAAATCAGCGGTTATTGGACGTCA
>JAUTCZ010055773.1:0-10413 GCA_032273805.1 Melanodrymia brightae | reverse complement strand
CTGTTGCCAAACAGATTGTTGACAAACAAAACCATGTGGAAGCCGGAAAAGCTGCTTCTCTGGTATTACGTAGAATGACGTCATGCCGGAAAACCGGCTTCTCGGGTTCATAGGGTTAAAAGAATAATTTAGCCAGCTAGCTCCAGACTGACACTCAAGTCAAAGGTATTACATACCGGTAGTAACAAACACGTCATAACTGGGCTTATATACATAAAAATAGTAATTATTAATAATAGATCATATCTATGTAACAACATATCTCACATGACCTGGAATATCTCGCTTTCAAATAGCATGTGAGATAATGACAACTATCTGCTACCTACCCACCCATGTCTAACTTTCAAATGTACATGTATGGATGAGAAAATGACAACTATCTGTAACATTCTCACTCATGTCAAAGCAAAGTGAAAATGTGAAAACATTGATCTTTAATACTAATTCTGAACACTTTTCTTTCAGGGTAGATAAAGATCCGGCATTGTTAGACAAAGAATTGAAGCGAAAGTTGGATGAAAACCGTCAAAAAGGGAAGGATAATTTAGCTGCAGTGAGTTCTTTTGAAACTTTACCCTTGTCTCACATATTAACTATTTTATTTTTATCATATTTCAAAGACTTGATCCATGCAGGCCCAATTATTCTATCATTTATATTCTAAAGACTAAATATGTTATAAATTATGTCACATGATCAATCAAATTGTTCTTTTTTGTCAATCCCTTGCTTATTAAAGGCAATCCCTTGCTTATTAAAGGCAATCCCTTGCTTATTAAAGGCAATCCCTTGCTCATTAAAGGCAATCCCTTGCATATTAAAGGCAGTAAGTATTCTGGCCTGTCTTTGAGAATATACATACACATTATTAGGTTATGTGGCAGCAACAGATTTCTTCTGTATACCATGTGTTATAACCATTTTCTTTTCTACAACGTTTCCTGGTGCACTCTCGCATAATCCATTCTATGATCAATATTCCCATAAGCCATAGGCCCATCAGCCAGCTTTAAGCGACTGTATCTTGACCATGTGCAGTGAATGCTCCCAACTCATTTAATCTTTTCCTTTAATTAACACACAGACAATAGTCATGTTTAATTGCACTCTCGGTGTGTATGACTGGGGCCTCAGGCTGATGGGAATTTTGTAGGAATTACGAGACTGCACTGAACTAAGTATTATTTGATGTTTGACATCTCACAGCCATTCATTAAACAATGTGCAACCATTTCGTTGATAAAAGTATAAAAATCCTCGACAAGCCTTGGATTTAATAGTTTTCAACTCTTGGTGATAAATTACGATGACGCTTGGGGAGTATCCTATATTTATCATATTATGCATTTGTTATTTTATTCAAGGTGATCAGTAAATATGCAGACATGGAGATGAAGATTGGTGATAAGGAAGAAGAGGTAACGTCCGATGCTGAAGTATCGCAGGAGTCGTGTGATGAAGTTGATACTGAAGTATCGCAGGAGTCGTGTGATGAAGTTGATGCTGAAGTATCGCAGGAGTCGTGTGATGAAGTTGATGACGCAGTACTAAATGGTAATTAACTTTCAGTCAATGTGTGATTGAGACAGAACTTCTTTTTATTTATGTTTTGTTTGCCATTGCGCATGTAAAATAACATTTACACATTCTAAAAAAACACCGAAAACAAACTAAAATGTTTTGTTTACATTTAAAAAAAACGACTTTATGCCTGAAAAATGTGTTTTAGGCCCTTTAATGTATAAATAAATGTATGCTGTGGTTCACATTTAGTGCTGTATTGTGTACAGCTATCTCAGAAATTTAATAGTCCGTGCCGCTTTCTTTGTGAATTAATAGTGCATCTATCACAACTGATTAGTAGTGTCTGTTTCATCATCATTGAATAGTATGTTTCATTGCGAATGAATTGAGCTTGTTTTTTGTTCTAGCTTTGTTTTATAGGACAGATGATACACCAGTGAAAATTGTAACAGACATTATTTTTACTCGATTACTTATAATAGTTAAAATTTACTCGTTACCATTATTTATGCCAAAGTTACATTTTTGCATTAATTTATTTGATATTAGATTTACAGGCAGGTATTTTTGTGTTTACAGATCTCAGTGGTGATGAAGACAAACGCCAGAAAGAGAGGCTGACAGCCAATGACAGCCCACACAATCATGTTAACCCTATTACAGTGACATGTAAGCAGACAAAACCACTTTTGTCTACAACCGACCAGGAAACTGATATTAACAAATCTAACTCAAATAGTGCAATTGTAACAAATGCTCATGAGATGGGAAATGAGGTGGAACAAATTCAAGCACGGAGTACTGACCCAGCTATTTGGCCTATACCAAAAAGGGTTATTCCTATTATCTTGACGTTAGATGACAAGAAAGATAATGTAGTGAAACTTAAATCTGTTCCTGAAAATAAGCTTGATCCAATTTCAGTAAGCAATGAGGTACAATGCATTGATATTAATGATGAAAATAATGACATTGCAGATGTCAAAACTTTGTCCAATAAAATGTCTGAAAACAATGATGTGCTAGTTATTGATATTGATGATGACAGTAATGACGTTACTGAACCGTCCAATGAAAACTCCAGAAAGGAAAACAGTGTTGATGACAACTTGGAAAACAAGGAATCTGTTGTGAAAAGTAATGAAATTACAGATCACAAAACTATGCCCAACAAAATGTCTGAAAATAATGATGTGCTAGTTCTTGATACTGATGATGAAAGTAATGATGTTACTGAACCATCCAACGGAAACTCCAGAAAGGGAAATGATGTTGACGACAACTTAGGAAACAAGAAATCCAGTGTGAAAAGTAGTGACATTATAGATCATAAAACTCTGCCCAATAAAATGTCAGAAAACAATGATGTGCTAGTTCTTGATATTGATGATGAAAGTGATGACGTTACTGAACCGTCCAACGGAAAGTCCAGCAAGGATGACAACTTGGAAAACAAAGAATCTCTTGTGAAATATAATCACAAAAGTAATCACAAAACTCTGAGCAATAAAATGCCAGAAAACAATGATGTGCTATTTCTTGATATTGATGATGAAAGTGATGACGTTACTGAACCGTCCAACGGAAAGTCCAGCAAGGATGACAACTTTGAAAACAAAGAATCTGCTGTGAAAAGTAATGACATTACAGATCACAAAACTCCGCCCAATAGAATGTCTGAAAATGATGTGCTTGATATTGATGATGAAAGTAATGACATGACAGAACCTTCTAAAGTAAAGTCAAGCAAGGGAATTCGTGTTGATGACAACTTAGAGAACAAAGCATCTATTGTAGATGATAATGATAGTAATGATGTTCCTTTGAAACCTACTGAGAATACTGAAACCATGGATAAAAGTGATGCAGAAAATTTGGCAAACATGGAATCCGTTTTGGAGATTAATGATAAAAGTAATGATGTTCAATTGAAACAAAGTGTCAATAGTGAAACCTTGGATGAGAACCCAAGCAAAAGAAATCATGATGATGAAAAGTTAGAAAACAATGAATCTGTTGACAAAAGTGATGACATTCAATTAAGTGTGAATAGTGAAACATCCGACAAAAACTCTAGCAATGAAGATTATGACAATTTGTCAATCAGCGATGATTCTGTTGTGGAGATTCTTGATGATGATGATGATGATGATGTGGAAGAAGACGAACATTCGTCTGACAACAGTCCAGTAGCTGGTATCTCAGGAAATTCTAGTATTAAAACTGATCTCACTTGTACAGCACAAACAAAACTGACCCCTGAAAAATCTATCTCTCATAAAGCAGTTCCCAATGACAGCATGCTAGATGTGATATCAAAGAGAGTTACTCAAACAGATAAGAGGAAAATTCAACTGCACATTCCTCACAATCTTCTGAAGAAGAAAAATGATGAAAGAGATTATACGACCATTGAGGTTGAAGCTAAGTTTCAATTTATAGGTACGCAATCCAAACCATCCTCTCCTGACTCAGAAACGCTCCTGATCAATAAAAGTGTTGCTTTATCTCCCAAAAGCAGAGAAATTGCAGAGGAGAATGAAGTGTCTTCCAGTAACATTTATGAGGACGATGATGATTTGATTCTGTTGTCCTCTAGTAATTTTGCGGAGAGTGACGATGATGTAATTGTTCTCTCAGACTAGTGTGTAATTACCTGCATCTCGGACTAGTGTGTAATTACCTGCATCTCGGACTAATGTGTAATTACCTGCATGTGGTCTTAAAGCAACTGATTCGAGTTTTAGATGGATGCGATTGGTCGGGCGCGATATGATGTTGAGTATTTATTGCGTATATCAAAGTTTTGTCGAAAATTCTGCTAAGCTCTTGCAGAGATATGATTTGGATTGATAATGCTTGGACATGTGCCTTCAGTAGCATCCATCTTAAACTCAATTAAGTGGCTTTAATGTTTTTTTTTCCAGTGCTGAGTATGTTTGCAATATTTTTCTCTGTACTACTTCCATGTTTATATATAATATTATATACATGTATATTTTCTTATTAATTAATTATTTCTGGGATATTGGCAATGGCATAATTGTATTTTGTGTGTAGTACACTTTAAATGTTTTTACTGTATGCTCTCAATCAGTGTGGGAACAGTCTTCAAGCAAAACTTTGGGGAAAGTCCTGCAGAGAACTGTCTTATGACTACCAACTTGTCAGGACTACTGTAAAAGGTGAATTATTTGCATTTATGTAAATTTTGAATTTGTAAATAACAGCGAAAGATACAATTACATGATTAATTACTACGTCACTGATAATTATCTATTAAAAAGTGGGTTTTTTTTTTATGTCACGCAAGTTTACAGCTGCAAATATTACCTGTTTTACAGTTCATGTTTGTTAGACACAGTGAATAAATGTTAATGTGTTTCACAATGTGCACAATGTTCGGGAGATGTGGGGTTAAAAGCTATGTTCAGATGGCATTTCATGTAAAAACATCGGTCCACAGTTGAGCAATATTTTATGTTAAGATTGCAATGGTGGGGAGGGAGGTGGTCAAACACAATCCCAATTTTAATAAAGTTTGTTTATTTAACGACACCAATGGAACACATTGAATGTTAATCAGTGATTATTGGATGTCATACTCAGGGTTAAATATCAACACTTGGTAACAGGAAAAACCTGCTGCCATATAGCCTACTCTTACCAAATAACAGCAAGGGATCTTTTATGTGCACTTTCCCACAGACAGGATAGCACACATCACGGCCTTTGATGGACTAATCGTGGATCACTGGTTGGAACAAATCCTAATTTTGTTCGAATTGTGAAACATTCAACAGTAGGCCAAATTCGTTATGAGAAATAATTCACTTACAAATATTATTAGCTGATGCAGAGGTCGATCCAACAAATAACTCCCATTAATCTGTATCTATAGATCTATTGAATGACAGTTTATTTTTTCTGTGTTCTCAGTAAAAAAATTACATTTTGGAAGTTCTATTTATTTGTAAATTTGTTTATATGGGAAATCTTGATACTTTTATGTATGATGCAGTACTGTCAGTGCCTCTACATTGGTAATATTTTTACACTATGACTCAGAATTAAGGTTCTCTTTTGTTTATATAATAAAATTTAAATGTACAACTACCAATGTGTGTTTGTTCATCGCATCGCAGTTACATGTAAGGTGTTTTGATTGCTGATTAAGCGAAAACGTTTGTTTAGTGACACCACTGGAACACATTGATTATTAATCAGCGGTCTAATGCATTGTTATATCGACACTTGGTCACAGGAAACCTGCTGCCTCCACATAGTTTACTCTTCTTTGAATAACAGCAAGAGATCTCATATGTGTACTTTTCCAGACAGGATAGCACACACCATGGCTTTGATGGACCCGTCATGGATCATATGTTGGAACGAGAAATAACCTAACGGATCCCCTGAGGAGGATCGATCCTTGGACCCATCGAGCCTTAAACAGATGCTCTTGCGCTGTGCTGCATCCCGCTCCACTGGCTAAGCAATACATTGTCCTGGCTCAGAAGTTGTTTCATTAAGGTTGTAACATTCAAATTGATCCGAAAATTCCTTCAGGAATAACAAAAAACGTGCAAAGGGTGGTGGGCCTAAAATCTCGTGTATTATTAAAGGGGGGCGGGGTAGTCATGGTCCGTAATCTGAGACGCCATTTTTGCAACTATGACCATCTCTCTTTACAGGTGCATTTCTTTGTTTGATACGATTTTTTATTGAATGAACACAAACTGAAAAAGGCATTGAGGCGGCCACTGTCTATGTGTGTAAAGTGCTTTGTTTGTCCGCTTAATGCCGTTTCCGGCTCGGTTGAGAGAGAGAGAGAGAGACACCGACTCGCTGAAAAAGAGACAAAAAAATAACATCGTTGACTTCAACCTCTCCACCCCACTGCTGTTCTACGTCCATTCCACAGGTGCGGATACAGACATAATTATAATATAGCTCCAAAAATGTAATTGTGGAGTTTTTGTTTTGGTTTTTATAAAAAGCTATAATCTTTTTTTCTAACCTACTACAGGTTAACAAAGGCTAGGTCTGTTGGAGAGACAGGGGCCTAATATAAAATAATAAATTGTACCGATAGCCTTCCTTTTGGAAGGCGGCTAACCGCACGACCGTCGTGTCAATAGACACTTCCGCCGAACATCCACCGCAAAATAAGTTCCCGAATTAATTTATCAGTTGAAACAAACCTTGGATTTCTAGTTACTGTATTGAATATAATTAATTAAACACGTTTTTACATCTTCAGTGTAAAGCCATCTGCCCGTAATTGGTAAGGGCATTAAAAATAAAATAATGTGGCCATCGGAAACATGTAGGTGTGCGCAAGGAAACGAATGCGATCCATACTAATGGTGTAATTTAATGTTATTTATTGTTGAAAATTTAAAACCAAGATAGAATGACTTGATAACTGTTACAATTAAGGTCAAATATATAAAAATAAATTAAAACAAATTTAAAACAAACGCGTTTATCAACGAAAGTTGGCATCTAGGTGGTATGCACAAAATGATAGCAGTTTAATCAGATGTCAGGATGGCCGAGTGGTCTAAGGCGCCAGACTCAAGGTTATGCCTTCCTCTATCGAGGACGAGTGTTCTGGTCCACGAATGTGGGCGTGGGTTCGAATCCCACTTCTGACATATATTTTTTATTCTTTAATATACTTTTTTTTATCAAATATATTTATATGTACATTAGTTTTGACAACGATTTTATAGGAGTATGTTTCTGTGTATAAATATTTCTAATTCAATTAATTATTTTAATACTTTATAACACTGCTTTATTTTATTACGTTGTAGGGCCGTTCATTTTAATACTTTGTAACACGGTGCTTAATTTGGAAATTATTAAGTATTAATCAGTATTTTATAACACATTGCTCATCGATACGCCCCAACTCCTCCCCTGACCCCACCCATTGGATTTTAGGCGTACATAATTTATGGTGTTAGTGTGATATAGGAAACCCGCCATAGGAGTCCCATAGCTTTATACATTGTTTCGCACCTGTATTCATACGGACTTCCATTCCTTTTACACCGGTAGCTACTTTGATTAAATATCCCATATGTCACCAATGGGATTCGAACCCAGAAGTCTTTTAGTACGTACTAAAACATAACAAAATACTTGATGGAAGGTCTGGGTCTTACAACTAGATGTTTAAAATCGTATCTAACGAGTTAAAGCGAGTTTGATGCGTTTTTAAACATCTAGGCCCGGTTGTTCGAATCCTGGGTTAGTGCTAACCCTGAGTTAAGTGCCTAACCATGAGTTAAATTTAACTACTGATTAAAAAATGTGTTGGTTAGCGCTAACTATGAGTTAAATATACAATAATCCAGTGTTTAACCTGTGATTAGCCAAGCCTGGGTTAAGAAATTTAACCCATGGTTAGTGTTAACCAGTGAACCAGTTAAATGAGGATTTATAAATATTCCAAGTAACGAAAAGATATCATTTTTAAATCAAAGTAATAACAGGGAAATAATTAATTATGAACTAGATTAAACATGGCAAAAGGAATTTGTATGCATCAACATCACCCACGAGAAATTTTTTCAAAATTCTAGAACCCCTGAATAATCTGAAGACTAGCCGTATTATATTTTAATTTGCTTACTTTTACTTGCAAAACAACGAGATGAGGAAACTGTCCACATGAGAACATTCCGCCACCGACACCAACTTCGCATTGCACTGACAGTGTGTCGGCCTCCAGCTGTGCTATCACATCTTCGTGCGACACCAACACTGGATAAAAAAACAACACAAATCTATGTATAATAATCTAAGGATTTTTTAAAGGCACTTACATTCTCAAAATTTAACAATAATATTATAAAATTCATGAGTAAAAGTTTGATAGATTGGCCATTATATATTGTACAGGGAAAAACAACTGAATTTAAGGCCCTTACAAAGCCATTACACTAAATCAAGCGCTTACAATTCCCTTAAAATAAATCAAAGCACTTACTTAAACAGGTAAGGAGTAGGGGCCCACCAAACACCTTATGGCTCTGGGGAAACCTCTGGATAACCCCATCTTATTCAGGTAGAGGTTATACACGACACCTTCAGTGAGAGTTTTACTAATGTAATATTTATTTAATTTTATATTATTAAATTTGTCTTTTGAATATGCTTTATTATTATTTTTATTATTATTATAGAGATGTTATAATTTTCAATGTGATTTTCTTGAAAATGACCAATACTGACAAAATTGAATATCTTACCTCCATCCCTGAGAATAGGACTTTCCACGATGACTTCACAAAATAATGGAAGATAGTATCTGAGGGTTTGTGGAATAGATGACGAGTCTAACAAAGCAACCATCTAAAACAAATGATTACATATAGGCAGATAACATGAATAATACAGAGTAATTTCAGGCTTTTCCCCAGGATTTGTTTAAAGTGTTTACATTTTGAAAATTCAGAAATAATACTATAATTTTTGGTAAAATCCATGAGTAAATTGAATAGATTGTGCACTATACATTGTACAGGGACAAACAACTGAATTTAAGGCCCATACAAAGCCATTTTAATAAATATAAGTGCTTACTTAAACAGGTAAGGAGTGGGGACCCCCTACGCCTTAAGGCTCTGGGGAAACCTCTGGTAATTTGTGTCATGGGATGAGCAAAATAAAGTTTGTTTGTTTAGCAACTTCCCTGGAACACATTGATTATTAATCAGCAGTTATTGTATGTCAAACGCATAGTTTTATCAGAGGAAACCTGTAACCGCCACATAGTCTACTCTTCTTCAAATAACAGCAATGGAATCTTTTACGTGCACTTTCCCATACTTTAGCATACACCACGGCCGTTGGTAGATATTTGGTTAGACAGGGAAATAATGCAATGGGTCCCCTGAGGAGGATAGATCTTTCGACCCATCGAGCCTCAGGCGGACACTCTTGTACCGCACTACGTTCCTAGCGTTGATGTAAATCAGGTCAAATCAAGACTTTACTTACTTTGACAAAATTTGTGTGTACGTCGTCAAGTTGGAATTTGAAAGGAATGTCGGTCAGTTTAAAGTGTTCATTGTCATCTGCTGTGGTATTGCTGTTGTTTGTTGATGGTCGAATTGGATGAAATTGAATTCCCAAAACATCCGGTATTGAGACGCTCAACACAAGGTCTTCAGGTGGTTCTATCTGTTCAAATCAACATCAAATTAAACAATAACTTTAACACTGAATGAAGCCTTTAATTGTGTACAAAGAAAAAAGTTTGTTTGTTTATCTACACCATTGGAAAACAATAATTATTAATCAGTGGTTATTGGATGTCAAACACAGGGTTGTATCAAAATTTGGATAGCACATACCACAGCCTTTCATATACTAGTCATGTTCCACTGAGCTAGATCCCGGTCCTATCTAAAATGATTGGAATACTAATAATCACCTCGTTTTCTTCTGTAGCCTTTTCTAAAGCTTCAGCCTTTTGCTTGAGACCTGCTTTACCAAGAGATTTCTGCTGCGAAGCAATTCGGTCTTTTTCTGCCTTTCCCATAGACTCCATCAATTGCTTACTTGGTTCACCAATCATCTAAAATAATTGTACACAATGTGGAGAAGTAAAAAAAGCAAACTCAATGTGGAGAAGAAAAAAAAAATTAATAATAATTGAAAAGAAAAAAAAAGCAAATTAAATTTGGAGAAGGCAAAAATGCAAATTCAATGTGGAGAAGACAAAAATGCAAATTAAATGTTAAGACAAGTTAAAAAATACAATATGGAGAAGAAATATATCCTCCCTTTCTACCGAAAAACAGCAAGGGGTCTTTTATGTGTACTATCCCATAGACAGAATAGCACACAACACGGAATTTGATAAAC
>JAUTCZ010055762.1:0-10417 GCA_032273805.1 Melanodrymia brightae | reverse complement strand
AAAAGGCGACAGTTTATTGCGAATACAAATAAAACCGGCAGCCGGTTTCGAAAAAACATGCTGGTACTTCATATACACTGTATTAATAATACGTACGCACCAAACAAACAGTGTTTAGCGATTATTATTATTTAGGCTCTTTAAATTGTTATCGTGTAAGTTGATGTGATTGGTTAACATAGTGCCGATGATCACGCCAAGCTAAAATGCAGTGAACACGTTACACCATGAGTAGAGCTTACAGTCGAGTCATTTCCCAACACACACTGGTCCGACAGTCCAATGTCTGCTCAATTCAATATTTGAATTGCACCAACAAAGCAGATTAGTGCCGATGGGTTTCGTCAGCTCCCAGTGCATACCATCCAAACAAGTCGACCAAGCTGGCACTATCGCTAACTAAACTGTGTAGTGTATTACTGATTAGCAGTAAGGCATCTTTTCTATACATTTTCCCAGTGGGTTTACTGAATAGGATCAATACTTTGACCTCACCCACCTCAGGTGAACACACTAGAACTGAGCTACATGTACATGTAGTAGATTATTTCTGACATACTAAAATCAATTTATTAATCAAGAAGTTGAACTTAAATTAAACACTTTTCATAATTAAAGTTGGAATGTGCAGGTTAAAGATTGATAATATGTTTGTGGCATATATGGGTAAGATTTGGATGGATCCGAAACATACATGTAACTTTGTTATGTACCAGTAGAATTATTTTATCACTCTAGTTCATGTTTGGAAAAAAAATGCCGTTTTAATGGTAGCCCACATCAACATTCTGGTAGCTCAGCACCACACTCAGATAGCCCCAAAAGTAAAAACATATAAGTCGCTGAAAGAGTATCAGAAAAATCTGTGTCTTACAAGTTGTCAAACCAAGTACAAATTTTATGACATGGATTTTTCACTGGTCATCAATTATAAACAATTTTGTTTTATAAATTGAATTGACCTACATGTATATACTAGTATATGAATCCAGTTTCTTGTTCTTCTTTTCGTTCACTCTAATCACAACTAAACAATTTTGCCAGACAGCATGGTGAACTTTGCTGTCTTCTGTAACTGCTCCCTGTTTCCATATAGCTTTTCAGCCATGGTTATTGTGGCAGGCCATATCTGGTCCAATTTAAGCTGATAGAAATATATGTACATGTATGTCATATCTTTTGAAAAATATTTATTTTTACTTTTAAAGATTTGCATTAGTAATATAAAATCATTTGAATGATATTTGAGTTTAAATCCATGTTTGTTATTGTGCAGAGTTAATCAATAATAATGAGTCTGTTTTATGTGTGTTTTATTAAAAACCTAAATGAAGTCATTGCGTATTGAAGCGGTAATTAAGATTACACTGTAATTCACAACTGATTGAATGTCTCACCATGCATATTTAACCGTTAGCACCAGTCCCACCTCATGGGAATCACCTTGCCCCGCCCCCATCGTTAGGCACCCCAGGTGTCGCTATTTCAATTACTGCCCGACAAAGCTGTTTGGAGGTTTGTCTTCACACTCTGACAATCTGCCCCCAGAGGGCATTCGTGATGCTCTCAAATCAGTTTGCTCTGTGAGCATCTTCCTTACCTTTTGCATGAGGCTTTCACTCTGCCATTGATGTCTTCAAATGGTACAAGGAGTGCTTTTTACGGAAAGGTTATCTGTATTTCAGAAACGGGCTGCGTGGAAAGTGTATATGCATTAAGAGTCCCCCAGCTCTGCAGACTGACAGAAAAGTTAATTTAATTACATCTAGAAATGGATGTGAGCCTCAGCCATTTGTCGTTGCGTGTTTGTGATGTCTTGGTTGACGCCAGATGGCATGTTAGTCTCATGTAATGCACTGGTTTTCAAGAGGCACTATTTTCTTGCCATAGGCCTAATGGCAGTGGCCCTCGCCACACAATAGCTCTGTCCCAAAATGATCGCTGGAATTACAGCGTCACGAGGAGTGGCTCTCCAATGTTAAAGTCTCCATTAGACGTAATCAGCCTTGATGAGTTGATTCAAGTCAACTCAGAGTCACACTTTGTGTATGTTCGTGTTAACAAATTAGTGTTCATGTTAATGAAGTTTGTTTGAGGGAAGGATGGTAAAAATCTGTAACAAGTCATGTTTACACCTCAGATTTAATAATCCTGTTTATTAGTCTTATATCATGATCATTCACAAATGAGAAATTGGTATATTTTTTTAATATATACCATTAATAACTATTATTCGCATGATTGTAAATTTCACAGTTGAATTAAAAACACAAAAATGCGGAAATGATATACACGCAAATATACCCATTATACACTATTTACAGTATAAAAAAATTGTACCAAATTATATACCTGTTAAGAAAAAGTATGTAAAAACAACGCAAACTTATAGTAACACTTGTCATACATGTAGTAACACTGAAAACTTACAAAGGCGGTTATAGTGGAATGAAGACTACATGTACAGTGTACATGTAGTCTTCATTCCCTAATTTTGAGTGCCCTTTTAATTATATTATATCAAACTCTTTTTTTTTACTGTGCATTTACAAATACAGGAAAGCTGGATGTTGATACTCTCTTTTTTTCACTTTTGGGGCTACCTGAATGTGGTGCTGGGCTACTAGAATGTCAATGTGTTGTAGCCCAGTGGGATACCATTAAAAAGTAAATTTTTTCCAACCCTGAATGGGTGTAGGTGTACTTACACCAACCAGTGTTCACAACTAGTTTAACAAAGGTACATAGAAAAGTGCATATAAAAGATCCCTTGCTACATGTAGTTATCAAATAGGAGTGGCACGTTTCATCTTATTATACATATTCTGCATCTCCAGGACAGACATGCTTGAACCGTAAGTGAATATAAGCACGTAAATAAGTTATAACTAACTATTTAAAATGGATAAAAATTTATGAAGCATCAAGTGTTTTTAGTAAACACCCTGGTATTACTGGTAAATTTAATAGCAGATCCAAGATTTTGGAGATGATGGGCAGAGCTCCATGATAATTATTATATGGTACAGGGATACTGATAAAAATGTACCTGCCATCCCCCCATTCATTGATAATATAGCTGCTGAAAGAGGGGGTGTGGTACCTGGATCGGTACCCGAAAGTTGCAAGTATGGAACAAAATCGGGTATGTATTCTTAACTAAATTTTCTTCGCTATTATCTTATCTACATGTGTTATGTGAACAAAAGAAGTCTAACAAAGTCCTTGTATTTTCATCAATCAATGATGTTGATTAATCTAGATATCACTAGTCCGAGGTTCCTTCTTGTTCTCATTTCATTACCACAATTGTCATTTAGTTGAATCAGTTTATAGTACTAGTAATGTTAAGTGTAAACATTTGTTTCTGTACACGTACGTGTTTGAATGCCCTCTAACTGTTGCATGTTGCTGTGTATTGTTGCAGTGCTACTGGATGTCTTTTCTTGATTTATATATATTGTTTTAATTTTCTGTTTTACTTAATTATGAAATATACATGTATTATATTTTGTATTTTTGTGGTAATCATAAATGTATTGTGTAATTGTAATAAATTGTACTCAGACTATATATAAGTAATACCATCATATGGTTCTAAATATCCACTTGTTTATGATTGTCATCCCAGAATACAGGCTACTTGCAAGAGATTCTTGGTAATACAAAAAATCGGTATATGTTTAATGACACCACTGGAGCACATTGATTAATAATCATTGACTAATAAATGTTAAACAAGCAGTTAAGTTGACACGTTATTACCAATTAACAGCAAACAACCTTTTATGTACACTTTTCTCACAGACAGGATAGCACACTCCATGACCGTTGATAAATATACAACTTGAAATTTATTCCCTACATCATTCTTATTGAAGATTGAAGACTGCATACATGTACATGTACATCTAAATACATATGATTTTTGTCTAAATACATGTACACCAGAGAAATAAAATTCTGATGTTTCCATTTTTCGTTTGTGGTTGTGGCTGATACAGTTGAATTTTTTAAATGACAGTCCGTGGAACTAAAAACTAATAGTTTTCTTTAATATTATGTAATGACTAATAATATACTTATTAGAAGCTAAACATCAGTGGATCACCTTCAACTGATTTACACACTAGAGCTGAAAATAAAAGCAAGCTACAACTGAAAGTAGAATGTCTGTTTCATAGTTTGATCTTTGTATATAGAACTTTAATGTAAAATAAGAGTTTATTTCGAACAATTACAATAGATTTGTTGTCAACTAAATGCTGTGAGATCCTCAGAACCCTTCATTAAAAGTCCAAAGAAATATAGGGGAAATATGTCTAATTTGTGACCTACTGTAAAATAGGAAACTCGCTACTCCTATTTGATAAGTACTAAGGGATCTTTTATATGCACTTTTCCACACACAGGACAATACATACCACAGCCTTTATTAAACCAGTTGTGGACACCGGTTGGTGTAAGTGGAATAACACCTACCCTTTTAACCTTGCTGAGCACTCACTCTGGGTTGGAGTCGGTACTGGAATTTGAAATCCCATATGCCATGAATGGGATTCGAACCCAGTACCTACCAGTCTTAATCCAATGCATTAACCACTTCACTACGGAGGCCGGTGTACATGTATGTGCCACAAGAATGCATTTAAAGGATATTTGAATATGATTGGAAGAAATTTTCATTTGCATAAATCTTAATTAAAGTAGTTTGTCAGATACATGTATTTGCCTTCAGATGACATATTTACGTCATTTAAAGTTCTGGGGCAAAGTTGTTTATTAGAGTAATTTAAATATTCTAAAATTAGGTGGTTATGTTATAACAACGCATTTAGAGCATTTTTTAATATGATTGAATTAAACTATTTGATGATCCTGGCAGTTTTTGGACTTATAATCAGAGTATTTCACTTTGCTATTAGCTAGCATCTTGTATAGCAATGAGCACCATGTAACACTAACAGGCTTTTGTCTGAAAGGTAAAAGGCCAAAATAAAAAACCATGACAATATTCAGATTTTGTCATTTTTAAAAAATGTTGGAAACTTAAGAATTTGCCTTTAATATTAATTCTCATGACAATATACTTTTAAAGGCTCATTTCCACTTTTTCAGACGGCACTGAAAAGCCTGAAGAAGCCAAAATATTCTCTGACGATGAAATAGCAAACATTGTTGAAGTAGTTTTGAAAGAGAATGATCAGTCAAAGGATGGGTATATAACTTACCATGAATTCAAGCAGTCACAGAATAAAGATCGAGAACAGCAACCACCACCACCAACGACATAGAATACAACTGATTTAAACATAAACAAGAGGCTGTAATACATTCCGTGCTAGATTCTTACACACTTTATATACTAAGGCCTATTTTGAGAAATTATATTTTTATTCCTCGAGGACATAAAATCTTCTGTTCACATTTACTTGTTTGAACATATAATTATTATTTCAATTATTTGTATAAATATATTAAAATATATATATAATATTTCTTAAATAAATGGATTCAAACTTTATTGAAAATCTAATTGCTATCGTCTTATCTGGAGTTGTCCCTGATAAAATAACATAACTAACATTCTGTTATATCATGATTTGTTTTTATTGTGATCACAAGAGAAGATAGGATGTTTGCTAATTAAATTACTTATCTTAGGATCTAATAGAATCTTGTGCCAAATAGGATTACAGTACTGTTAGACTATTAAAAAAAATGCTGTATGAAGAAACAGATGTTTCAAATTACATTTATTTAAAATCATATTTATAATTAACCATTTGTTAATTAATAGCTGTGAAAATAAGAACAGTGAACCTTTGAAAAAAGGACAAAAGAAAATAAATTTTGTGTAAAATTATGTATTTGACTTCTTAGCCATAACTAATGAATTCTATTACATTTTTTACAATTTAAGCAGCCCTTCAAATTTGCTTCAGCAGTTGACACTACTGCCACAAAAGCTATTGCCAAATTGATTTGTGATGACATATTATTGCCGTGGCCAAATAAAAATGTATTAAAAGAAAATTTTGTTGCCTTCCCACTTGGAACTCCACAGCTGATTACTGATGATCGACTAATGTTCTGAATGTTACCATTCAATATAATTTTGTTTATGTCAGTATTTTCTTTAAGGTGGCAAAATTAGTATGTGATGGCATGTACATTTTTTATGAATTACACTCTGCCTTTAGTTTGGTGAAGTTCTGTTTTATCAGCACTTGGTAGTTCTCTATTATGTGTTATTGATGTTTTTTGATGATATATTATATATTTATCATATTTACTTATTGAAATGTTTTGGTAAAAGGTTTATTTTTTTCTGTGAAATAGAAGTTTTACCGTGTAGTATGTGCACATGTAATATTATATATACCGGTACATATACAGGTACATGGATGATGCACATACATGTATGCACATACACATATACACACACGCACACACACACGCATGTGCACACACACACATGCACGTGCACATACACACACACACACACACACACACACACACACACACACATACATACATACATACATACATACACACACACACACACACACACACACACACACATTTGTATCTGTCTCATACTGCCAGTACTTTTTATTTTTGATTCTATGACACAAGAATCTTTTATTTGATAACTATTTATGTGTGTATACTTTGACCTTTTCTATACAGATGAATAATATGGTGTTATGTATTTGAAAAAATAAAAGCAAACTGTGCCAATACATATACATGTAGTATACATGTTTGATTGACTTGTATTAGGAACCCAGGGTATAAACTAGACCATTTTTTTAGGGTCCATTTTTGGAAAATTGGTATTTTGTTTATTCGTGGTAGTCAACATTAGGATGTCTTAAAAGTATGTTGACTGGGTATTTTCCTTTCAAAAGGGTAATAGTTGGGGGTTTTTCATACTATAAAGAAAATAACTTATTTTTATCCAGTCATCTGTGCTATGTCAAAGTAAAAAAAAAAAAAAAAAAAAATATGTTTTTCAAAATTGGGATTATTTTTTTCAAATTGGGAATTCCCCCTAGGGGAATGGGGCCGGTATGGTAGATTTTTTCTTTTTCAGTATGCAGTACTTTTTTTTAAACATTTTAATGCCCTTTTGAAAATAGTCTGCCCTTTTTAATTATTATGTCATCACTGTCTAAATAGTAGTTCATGTGTTTATACTTTCTCATACAGAGATGGCGTTTAATCATTTTGAAAGAGTATCTTGTTTCATCCATCTTAAACTCAAACCATTGGCTTTAAATTAAATGTTATTTTGGATAGTTTGTTTGAATACAAAAAGTTTCATTTACAGAATATACCAATAATAGCAAGTGACAAGTCCCAACCTCAATAACATATTATTTGTTAAATGACTAAAACTGTAATTGTAACCCTGACAATTATAAATTTTATTGTATATTAGTTATTTAGTACCGGGGTATACTATTTTTATTTTAGAATATTCTTTTCTTGTTATTTCACTATAATTACAATCATTATCACCTAAGATTACTTACGCAATACGTTATTAACGTGGTATTTACATGTTTAATGTTTTAACATTTTACTATTGTGGATCTCATGGCTCAAGTTATGCGAAAATGATTATAACGTGTTTGTACGTTATAAGAAACAGCTGATCATAAATACATGTATAATGAATGATGATTACTACTATGGTAAAGTATGGTTATCCATTTTGTGTCCTACAGATGTTTTGTTTATTTAGAGTACACCATGAGCTAGTTTATAACAAAACTACTTTATTGGACCCCCACCTTACACTCCTCTGGATCTGCCCTTGTGCAATTCACATTTAAGAATGATTTCACTGTTAATATTTGGTGTACAATATTTATATACTGTTTACATTCCTGTCTTTAATATTTCACATTCCACAAATATTTTCATACATGTATGTTGTTGTAACCCATTTAGAATTTAATACCAGTTTCATACAAATTTTATTGAGAAATATATATGTTAGTATATACAGGTATTAGTATTTAGTATACACTGCAGATGTTCATGTATAATGCTTTATGTTTATTTAATATGTTTAACATATTTACTATTATCCCAGTCAAAATGTTATTGTTCACGAAGTCTTTTTTTGTTTACAATTCTTATTACCTACTTACATATATTTTAATAGACCTTCTTTATATAATTATAAGTTCTAGTCAATATATTTCTTTAAAGTAATTTCTCCATATTATTTATGCCTTCATTTCGGAGTTCAGATCTTCAAATTCAGTTCTCAATGAATGCTTTTTAAGTGCTTAGTAGATCATCCCCACCAAAAGACAAATACTATGTGTTTGTTTGGACATTTACCAATTTAATTACACCCAATCCAGTCCACATATTTTAAAGAATTGGTACATTGATATATCAAATAGAAAATACTGTACTTACTTATTAATCCATTGTGAAAAGTTTGATGCACATTAATACTGCACATATTGTAAAATATACATGGGCCATTGTCAAAATGTTTAGTTGATGCACGTTAATACTTCAGCTACTAACGATCTGGGCCGTCATCAAAACGTTTAGTTGATGCATATTATTTCTGTATCTACTTAGGCACTGGGCTATTGTCAAAATGGTGAGTTGATGTACATTAATAAAAACAATTATTATAAAAATACTGCACCTACTTAACCACTGTTCCATTGTCAAAATGTTGAGGTTTTTTAATGCACATTGATATAAACTAAAGCTATGGCGAGACGCGTGATTTGTTAATCTGTGTGTTATAGTCTGCTTTGACCAAAAAAAAAATTCTTGTTAGTGTAAGGAAAATGTCAACATTGTTGTGTATGTTTTACCGCTAATAACATGTAAAACACATAGACACTGTTTCATGTTGTGGTATAGCCTTTTGTCAAAAAACTAGAGCTTATTATAATTTTGGCGACTGCGCAGCTAGAAGTATAAGCTTTAATTTAAGTATTAGGATATTAAACATACATTTACTAAATGTTTTTTTGTGATAGAAATATAATATAGTTACAAATATAATACTATTATTTAAAAGGTGCTGTGTATTCGAACACTTTGACAAGTTTAAATGTATCCAACACTCTTCCTTGGCATCAAAACAACTTTCTGTGTACAATAATAATTTTAATGCTTATAGCTACGACACTGGTTGTTTTTGTCTGAAATGTTCTACATATATTTTCCCTGTACACGTAAATACTGGTATAGACGTGTTTTTCACATCCATCTATATTCATAATTTATGCTAATGGTGTATATACTTGGCGTATAGCTGCAATGTAGTCTAATCTATGTATTTTGTTCTTCGGAAGCGTCCGGATTCAATTTTTGGACGATATCTTTAGAAGGAATCATCCGATGTTCCCTAACTTTAAACAAGAGACTTCTTACACGTACAAGGTCTTCGCTCGATTGCCTCAAGCTCGATGTTTAGCAAAATCCGAGCATATTTAATGAAAGAGCTTCTTTAGAAGTAGTCATCAGATTTGTCCCAAATTTTCATAGGTGGCTTCTTACATATATTAATATAACTATATAACCTACATGGACTACATAACATTGATTCGTCTTTAATGTTGCCAGAATGTTCCTGTTAGGTAGTGTTTACAAAACCAGTGCTTTATTTGTTGTTACTATTGCCAAGTTTGAAACTGGAAATAAATACTTACACATTGAATAGTATTGTTTGTAATTATTACATTGAAATATAGAAACAAATTTGTACGGTAAAGCAATGACTTCAACTGTCCAATTGTCAGTTTTCCAGTTATTCGAGCAACATTCCGCCTCGTCTAGCATGATATATTATGTCCAACTATCACAACGGTTTGTTCGTTGTATTCTGATTTTTAAGCAACACATGTCATTTTTATCAGGGTTTATAATATGGAGTAGTCAAAACTTTTAAACAGTTTTATAGTAGACATTAAGAGGCTATTTACTCAAATGATGTTTTACACAATATCTTTGTCTTTTGGAGGAAAACATCAGGAACAACAAACCCGTTGTGGTAACAAAGGTGAGACAGGATACGCTCAACTTTCACGAACACCTGGCATCATCACAGCTTTTGCTATAGGCATATTTGGAATTACGTTGAATTGCAAGGGATGTATCAAGGCAATGACTTGTTAAAACTTAGACGCCAAAATGTAACCCCGAATCTAACTGGACTAGAGTCCGTTCCTAGACTGAGGACTCTAGTGCCAATCCAAAGAAGTATGCATATATTGTATACTCTTCAGTGTCGACCGGAGCGGGACGTAGTCTAGAGGTAGAATGTCTGCCTGTGGCGGGATGTGTCTAGGGATCGATCCTCCACAGCGCAAAACATTTTATGGGCTATTTTCCGTTCCAGTCAGTGGTACACGACTGGTTTATCAAA
>JAUTCZ010055751.1:0-10419 GCA_032273805.1 Melanodrymia brightae | reverse complement strand
TGTGTGCTATGCTGTCTGTGGGAAAGTGTACATAAAAGATCTCTTGCTGTTATTCGAAGAAAAGTACACCTGTTACTGTCTGTAGCCTAAGTGGTGATAGCGGGTGGTGTCGTTAAACAATCAAACTTTATCATTACAATAAAAAGGAACTGCGATGGTGTTTAAAATATATCATTTGTGCATATATCTTAGTTCTAGAAGGGCAGACTTCCTGACTTGATTGATTTTCTGTCCGGCACTATCGCTCGAACCACCTGACTTCACTGATTTGTAAACCACTTTTACTCACCAGCTCCGATTCCCAGAAACACTTACCAATCAATAATGTATACAACTGAGTGACAATTTAATATGAATAGGTATGGTTTTCAGTTGCCTCGAGTAGTTTACACTCACAGGAATTGACAGGTAGAGTTGGAGGCAACAACTGCATTATATTTTTCACTCTTGAAAACAACCCCAAAAGTGTGTCTAGACATCTACAATCTAACATCTGCTTGCCCAGGACAGTATGAGAGAGGAAACCAGCTACTCCTATTTGATCAGTACATACGACAGCCTTTGTTAACCAGTAGTGGAACACTGGCCAGTGTACATTGAGACTTGCAAAGCTCTCACTAATGTTGGAGCTGATACAGCGATTAAAATTCCCATTGCCTCGAGCATAAATCAAACCCAGTATCTACCAGTCCTTTGTCTTGTGTTCTAACCACTACACCACTGATACTGGTAAGTTTTTATAATCCAAAACTATAAGTCAACAGAAGCAGTTGTAAGGGTTAACTAAAAGCAATTGCTGTCTACTGAGGTAGTTACTTACTTGGATGTGTTGAGTTGCTGGAGAACTTGTTGCAGTGTTCTCAGTTTCTCTGCAGCTTCAGATGGAGCCAGTGAGTCATCGGACAACTGACTGTGCTCATCTTCCATCGGGAGTGGTGGCTGTACCTCATCATCAACATCTACTACAGGAAGTTTGCCATCATGTGTAGTTATCTGTTCTTGTTGCTCGGACATCATAGTATGATGGTCGTCAGGAAGTATGCTTTCATTTAGAGTTACCTGTCCTTGTTGCTTGGACAACCCAGTATGATGGTTGTCAGGAAGTCTGTTCCCATTTAGAGTTATCTGTTCTTGTTGCTTGGACAACACAGTATGTTGGTCATCAGGAATTCTGCTCTCATGTGCAGCTATCTGTCCTTGTTGCTTGGACAACCCAGTATGATGGTCATCAGGAATTCTGCTCTCATGTGCAGTTATCTGTCCTTGTTGCTTGGACAACACAGTATGTTGGTCGTCAGGAAGTCTGTTCTTATCTAGAGTTATCTGTTCTTGTTGCTGGGATAACACAGTAAGATGGTCATCAGGAATCCTGCTCTCATGTGCAGTTATCTGTCCTTGTTGCTTGGACAACTCAGTATGATGATCGTCAGGACGTCTGCTCTCATTTAGAGTTATCTGTCCTTGTTGCTGGGACAACGCAGTATGATGGTAGTCAGGAATTCTGCTCTCATCTACAGTTATCTGTTCTTGTTGCTTGGACAACACAGTATGTTGGTCGTCAGGAATTCTGCTCTCATGTAGAGTTATCTGTTCTTGTTGCTTGGACAACATAGTATGATGGTCGTCAGGAATTCTGTTCTCATGTGCAGTTATTTGTTCTTGTTGCTTGGACAACACAGTATGTTGGTCGTCAGGAAGTCTGTTCTCATCTAGAGTTATCTGTTCTTGTTGCTTGGACAACACAGTATGTTGGTCGTCAGGAATTCTGCTCTCATGTAGAGTTATCTGTCCTTGTTGGTTGGACAACACCGTATGATAGTCGTCGGGAAGTCTGTTCTCATGTGCAGTTATCTGTTCTTGTTCCTTTGATAACACAGCATGATGGTCAACAAGTTTGGTGTCAGCAGCGCATGGTTTGTAAGTCACAAATCTTTCGTCCAAGACACAAGTATTATCAGAATGATCTCCTGTACTTACATACTGACCATTTGAATCAGGTGTCGCTATTGAATTCATATTGATGTTAACATTAACAGAACATACACGTTTATCATCAAGTGAAGGCTGTTCCATTTCTGAACCGTTAATGCTTTCAAGGAATGAAGGAAGATTTGGATCTGTCTCATCAGAATGATTTATCCGAGATGAACTCTGACCACAAGGAAGACCTTTGTGCACATCATGAAATGATCCTAGTGATGTTGTCTCTCCTGTATCCATTGCTTCAAGCATAGATTGATCCAAACTATCATAACTTTTCAATTTGGTTTCTGAATCACATTCAATTCTATCCAAAGAATCATCCAAAGAGTCAGCAGAGAAACTTTCATCTTCATCACCGGATGAATGTCTACATTTACCAACAACTGGAGAGTTTTCCACTCCATTTCTCAACACATTAACAGGATGATCAAAAACATTATGTACAATCTGACCTAATGAGTCATTAGGCATATCTAGGTCAAGGTTATTATGAGATTTATTGAACTCCACAGAGTTTTGAGGTATGACGGATGTTTGGGGCAAAGTATGAAGATTTGTTTCAAAGTTATCACAATTTACACCAAACTCAGAATAACTTGGTATGACATTATCACCAACACCTGTTTCAAAAATTTTTTTAGACTCCTCAACATCCATGTTCTCAACAGATGCGTCATGGTGAATAGACGAAGGTGGCAAAAATATTTCTACTGGAATGTCACGATCTTTGTTCTTTTTCAGTCTTTTGCGAGTTTTGTCCAAAAGTATTCGAGACTTAACTGGCTGATGTTCTCGTTTCCGACCAACGTTTGGAGATTTTGCGTTGGGACTCGAGACCCTGGCATCATCATTAGATTTAGGTGACTGTGGTGATGATATGTCATCAACGTGGAATGATTCAGAGTCTTTCTCAAGCGAGGCTGATCTAACAGTGACATCTGTGCCGGTGCTGTCACTGAAATCAGCCACGAAAATGGATGGAATGCTTTGACTGGAGCCAAATGGACAGCTATCAGATGAGCTGACCATCTCTGCTGGTACCAGTCGATCGCCATGGGCAACCTTCCAGACAAGATCGTCTGTAGACATATTTTCTTTGAACACAAATCCGGACGCAATGGTTCCTTCCTCCTCTCTCTTATACTGCTCTAGTTCTGCCAGTATATGCCTGTTTGGCTCCGAACGTGGACGGTCAAAATCTTTATCTCTACGTTTATTCCTCCTTTTTACAGAGCTTGTATCGACAGAAACATTTGGCTCAGAACGCATGGAGCTGTCGGCTAGTTCTCCCTCCCACACTGCCTCGGGAACGCTGGCCAGATTAGAAGCACTAGCAAACTGGCATGATCTCGATCTCCTTGGTCCAAGTCTATTGGGAACTAACATCGTACTGTCTGAATCATCCAATAAAGTGTCTCTCGATCGTGAACTTATTATGGGGCATGATCGCATTGAGTGACTGCCATGTCTTTCTACTCTTCCATTGTTAGGTGATATTTGTTTATGAGATCTGCTGAAGTGAGGTGGGGGTGATGGGGACTCTTGTTCCCTTTTACTTCTTAAAAAGTTTCCTTTGAGATCATCCCTTGGTGTGGGTGTCTTATACAGTCTGCTTGTAACCGACCGTGCTGCTAAAGTCAAGTTCTTTTTTCCTCCAGCACCATGTCTTACATTCTCACTTGGATAGAAAGGATCCAAAGAATCGTAACTACCAAAATCTAATGAATCCACTGAGTTAGTACTATTGCTCGAAACCGAAAATTTGTTTGGTAAACCACGAAATGTTTTTGGCTCCTTTCTCGTTATAGTGGACATACTAGCCGTTCTGGATGGGAAGCCAGGATCTTTGTCCAACTCAATATGGAGAGCTTTTTCGCTGGATGCTTTGGCAAGCGGACGTGGCTGGTCGGACAGGACACTGAGAAGATCCTGTTTCTCCTCGAGGTACAGCTCAAGCTGCGTCTGCTGCATCTCTAGCTGAGTGATGAGCTCCACTTCGGCCATGATGCGGTCGTAGTCCATCGCATCTGCCTCACATAGGTGCTGCTCTTGCGCCTTGATGTCCTTCACCTTGCATTCGAACTCATGCTGCGTCTCGGCAAACTGCTCCTCCAGCTCCTCCTCCTGTGATGCAAGACATTCTCCTTCCATTCTCAAAGAGATCACGTCCAACATCTCACGTTGTGAGATCATCTTGACCTGTTCAAACAAAATAAACACAATATTAATGGTGTATTCAAGTTAGATATATTATTTAGAGGAACAACTTTTTAGAAATAATTCTTGAAAACTTTTAAAGACATTCAATCACGGGCATTTCATGGTATTTGTCATGTCCGTCACGATTGTTTCTGTTTGTTATGTAAATAAATGCAAATATTATCAGACGAATACCATGGAATGCCCCATCACTGATATTGATATCACTGATATTGGCACAAAATTTTTCCATTCCGTTTCATCTGAAGGCAAAGGATTCACCTTAAAACTGTTCGCACTTTTCAACTCCCTAGTTTGTGGCGATATTCGTATAACGTGCAACAAGTGATTTTATGTAATATAATTACATTCTGACATTTCTGTTGATTTGATGTTTATAATAGAACAAAATACCTAAATGCAGGAAAGATAAAGTTCGTTTGTTTAACGATACCACTGGAACACATTTATTATTAATCAGTAGTTATTGGATGTCAAACACACAGAGATATCGACACTTGTTCACATAGGAAACCTACTGCCACCTCATAGGCTACTCTTCTTCGAATAATAGCAAGGTCTCTTATGGGCACGTTCTCACAGACAGGAAAGCATACACCACACCCTTTAATAGACCAGTCATGGATCAGTTGTTGGAACAGGAAATAACCCAACATTTCCACTGAGGACGATCAATCCTTCACCCTATTTAGCCTCAGGTGGACGCTCTTGCGTTACCTTTCCTTCTACAGACGTCTTCCTCTTGCGTATCTCCTTTCCATCGTCGCCACTGATAGGAACGTCATCCACAGAGATGCCAAACTCAGTCTGCATAGACGTTGGAACTGAGTTGACATGACCCAGGACTTTGAGCGCCTGCTTGAGATGTTCAATCTTTATCAGCTCATGTTGGATATTTCTTTGACCTGGACATGGTAAAACATTACTTGTACATAAACAATATACACTGTACCTTCACTTTAACCAACATACATGTAATACAGACATTTCTTTCTTTGATCTAGACAAGGATTTTTTAAAGGCACTTACAATTTCAAAATTCACCAACAATATTACAAGTTTATGTTGCTGTCTTGGACAATTATCAAAATAATGGTTATAGAGTGGCTTGTACATTTTTGGGTAATTGGGTAGTGTTTTACTTACATGCCAAAGGTTTGATTACTTGTATTTGAGATATTGTAAGTTTCACAAGTGTTTGAAGTGACAATTGATTTCCTTGAAAAAAAATAGGGTAGGTAGGTGAGAAAATAAAAATAAATAAATAAAAGATTCTTCCATTAAATGCTAGTTTTTTCGCAAAATGTTTTTTTTTTCAAATTGTTTTTTTTGTTTATTAAATTTGTTTATGATCGACATAAAATGAGGCTTGGTCTGCAAATAAAAAACACACATATTTTCTTGTTTAGGCCTTAGACAGCTTCACACTTACTGTCGTCCTGTTCCTCGTGCAGCTTGTTTCTGGCTTCAGCAATCTCCTCCTCAGCGAGTAACTTCTCCGCGTGCGTCTGACTGATCATGTTCTTCAGGTGTCGCTTCTCACCTTCAAGATCGGCAGACCTCTCATCGTGACTTTTCCAAATCTGTTCTTCTCGCTCCTCTTTAACTTCCTTTGCCCTCTCCACGTCTGCATTCAGCCGACTCAGCTCAACTCTGAAAACAGAAACAGATTTCAGTTTGTTTGTTTTTAATGTTCATGCAGCATTTCTCGTCAGCACCACTGGGAACAGAGACTTCTGGTAGGAATCAGTCAGAAGGTACAGTATAGAGAATAATACATGAATGACCAACCGTTGGAGGTGGTTTATCTCACATGTGGCTTCCAAATGTATCTAATGAGCGAAAGTGAGTTAGATATGTTTAGTAAACACAAGTTGTGAGAAAAATTATCTCTAATGGGCATAAGTGTAGTATTTTATTTCTTACCGTGCCTCCTCCTCTCAAACCTTTTTTGTTATTAAAATGCAAATTATTCTGATAATACCAACAACGTGATCTAATTTCCATGCTTCTATGGACATTGACATACACCAGGTGCAGAGTTGTGGGCACAGATCCGGTGACAACTACATGTACAAATAATAGACAATTGGTACACAGCCGTAGTTCTGCTGATAAGAGAACATGACCTCTCAAACGTCATCCCACATATTATGAGAGATGCATGTATCTCTCACAGGTGTTCCACTTGAACACCGGTGTAGGGGCATTTCATGGTATTGGTCACGTCCGTCACAATTGTTTTTCATCATTTTGGTTAGTTCAGACAAAACACCATATTGTTAGATAATTCAACTGTTAGGAATTTCAATTTGCAGTACAAAAAAATTAATGAAATTTGATATTTGCATTTATTTACATTTAACAAAGAGAAACAATCATGACGGACATGACAAATACCATGAAATGCCCCTGTAATAAAAAAATAAATACCAATAAAACACTCAATGATATACACAGGATTTTACTCCGATGCAGTTTTTCTCATAATCAACATGTCACAACAAACAATGAAGGCACCTCTAATTAATACTTTTGAATAACGGGATCTTATATTTCTTCAAGGACTCAATTATGCTCAAGGTCTTTTAACACAATACTTCAGTAGGATATCAATTTGCAAAATAAATCTACCCAGATATATGTACATGCAAACGTGATATACATAAAAGATAATACTATACCACAGGTAGGGAAGTCATTGGGTGGATTAATTCAATTTATCAAATGCCTTTGATCTGTTGGGTCTATTTTTAAAAAGGTAAATTTTACTGTGTACTGTGTAGTGTGAGAATTAAGCAAGCAATATCAGTAAAACGTATACATGTATGATGTATTTGCAATTGCAATTATCTTGATGAACAATAAAAAAAAATATCTCAGATTCTCAAATACAAATAATCAATTGCATTTTATAACAATGTTATAATGACAAATGTTTGCTGATATAGTGAATGTACATGACAGAACAATTTGTGATGAAACTTTAGGGGGAAAGAGTTATTCCCCTTATTTATTACTTGTTTAATCATAAGAGAAGTGAACAGTATTAAATGAAAATTCGGTACTCACATATCTACACTTCTAACATTCAGAATGATTCAAAAATATTTTAGCTTGTTTTGTGGGCATAAACGAATTAAAATATAAATTTGGCCTGTTCATCCTACATGTACATTTATATACTATTTGATTTATAGGCTCTGTGCCTTTCGAATTTGAGTAATTAATGCATGCCACAATAAATTGCTGTTACATGTAGGGCTATTAACAAAACTTTATAGAACTGTTCACTATCTCGCGGGTATAGTATATACAATAAATGCACTTCAGAGTATTACAATACAAATCAGAGATAAAATGGTGTTTGGGCTTTTAGTTTTCTTATCAGCAAACATCAAGATAACAGAAACCATTACAGGGCCATTAGCCAAGTTGTTGGGCTAGATCATATTTCCAACATTACGGCTCATTTCAGTGGTGGAAATTGAATGGGTATTACATTTAAATGTCAATTATATATTTTTTTCTAAAGACCAATATGATTTAAACATTTTGGCAGATAGTTATAACATTGTTCACAAAATGTCATATTTTTCTTTAATATAGAAACTAGCAAATCCCAAATGAAAAGCAGAAGGAAAGTTTGGTCACTATATGTAGGGCCTACATGTATATACATGTACAGAGCTATAAAATATTTTGTAAATATTAATTGAAAAATCCAATTGCAGATCTTTTAGAATAAATGTTCACCAAAAATAGACGTTCATTTGTACATGCAACTGACATCAGAAGCTTCGCATATACATGTACATGTACCCCACTGTTAGTGTAGAAGCAGGCCGTGTTTCTTTTGTTCCCTTCAATACATGTATCCACACACAAAGCTATTTACCACTTTGTACAACCCTAAAACATGTACTACCTATATTAGAACTATTTAGTAAAATCAATGGACAATGCAGTTATATGTAAATACTATGCAATAAAATCTCTCCCTTGGGACTAAATACAACGCTTAATCAAAATGAATAATAGAATTATTTTAGGTGGATTCCTATAAAAAAAAGATGTCAATGTTCTTCGAATAACAAGATAGCTACATACCTTGATTACAATCTCTATAATTATCTTATTAGTGACAAAAACCACAAAATTATTTTAAAAACTCTGCGCACAAACTTCGTTCAACCAACAATCAGGAAGAGAATCCATGCTTTAATTTCAGCAGTTTAAAAAAATATATCTTATTAGGTTAACCCTGTGAGAACTAAAAAAGCCCACAGATGTGGGTAACAAACACAGAAATAGTATTGACATCATACTTGCTAAAAATAAACCCTCACAACAAACAAACATACATATATTATATATTATATAAACGCAGATATGCGATTAAAATGTTTGACTGAACAAATAACAAGCAATTGATTGAGATTGAAAGGTCAAAAGAAAGTGTTTGGCAAATCAAACACAAATTTATATATATTTATACAAGAGACATGGTCAAGGCCTGTACGTGTGTGCCTTTCAGTAAACAGGTTTGGAAAACCATTAACACTGGAATCCTTTGTGGCAGTGATCGTACTAGGTTGGACTCAAGCCAATTGCCTTTTGATCTCTGCCATTCCTGCAATTAGAAATTGGTCAGTATTGCCAAGTGTTCAATAACCTGGTTATGTACCAGCACTTATCGTGTGACAATAGATGTTTATCTTTCAGGACAATCCTACATGTATGTTGTATTTGCTGCCAAACATACCGACATAGTAGAACTTGAAGACTAAAGTCTTAGACCTAACAAACAAAGTATTTCTTACTGCATGGTTACTCAACCTTGGCTTGAAGATAATTTTAACACATTGTACAGACAGATATTAATATTCTAAGCAAGAACACTTTAATTTTAATAAATAAAAGTGTTTATATTACATGTACTTGGAAACATGTTGCAATAACATTATGGATGTACATTGTAGGCTACATATGGTGGCATTCATCTTAAACTCAGAAAAGTACCTTTAATAATGAGCTATTGGATGTCAAACTTACAGTAATTTCAACACATGGTCTACAGAGGAAACCCACTATTATTTCTGTTATTTTTTCATTACTGGTAAGAGATTTTGTATGGACTCGAGTATGATACAAAGTTAAAGTATTAACTGTCTTTACATACATGTATGGTGTGCACGAAATATCTTACAAACAAATCAATCAACTAATCATAAAATAATAATTATTGACCAATGTCAGCTTGTCTGGTAAAAATCACTTGAAGAAATTTAATAATTGCTAATTAAGTAACAAATCTGTCAATTAGAAGTTCAATAAAAATGTACATAATTGGTATAAATAAGTTTAAACCTAATCATAATACTGATTTGCAATGATATACAAATATCTAAGATAAAAGTTACGCAAATTATCATTCGCGCAATCTTTGCACCAAAATCAAATCTGGCCCATCTATAGAACTCGCTCTCCAGTATATTGAGTCTAGGCACCATGATGATAAATTAATCTTTTTAAAGCACTTTTCTAGACAAGATAATACATACCACTGCCTTCGATATACCAGTCTGATTCATAGAGAAATGATTTGCAAATAAATGATCCAAGCAATTCATAAGTTGACATTTTAGCGAATGGAATGGCTAACATTCAACTTACAAGTAGGGTCTACAATATAAGTTAAATTACAGAAGTTTAATTCAAAAGAGAAGCTTTTGAAGCAGGCTTTCAATATTCTGTGAAGGCTATGTGATATTCCTATGTGATAACCTGTGTTGTTTGACAGACATGAATTAATTACTGCCCTCACGAGTCAAGGTGTAGCATTCAACCGCTATCACCATTCAATAACATATATGTGCTTGACAGGTCTGAATAAATTACTGCTTTGACCAACCAAAAAGACCAAGCTGACACAAGTAATATTACAAGTATGTACAAAAGACGTTTTGTATATAAATATAGGATAGTCCTTGAGTGTCTTGTTATATCATTGATGAAAGTATATTGTACGTTTATCAAAGAGTATTGAGAAATTATGACACAAAAGACATGAGTTGGTTTTATTTTTATCATTCATTATCATTCTGTCTAATAGCGATAATTATTATTATATTTTTATAATATACAGTCAAACTTCGTTATCTCGAAGTTCAAGGGACCGTGTCAAACAGTTCGAGATATCGGTAGTTCGAAATA